>JAPEVF010000124.1:0-102369 GCA_029747585.1 Pleurotus djamor | reverse complement strand
TTCTCCTCGCATCTCTCCTCCCCTCCTCCAAAAACCCCCTTCCTCCTCTCCCTTCTTCAAAAATTCAAAACAATTCAATTCTAACTCACACTAACAAAAAACTTTTTTTTTCATCATTTTCAGACAGCCATCACCGGGGGCAAAGTCATGCTCATCGGCATGGGAACACGCCATACCTCGCTCCCTCTCTCCGCCGCGGCGTTGAGGGAGGTGGATGTGTTGGGGAGTTTCCGGTATGCGGGGACGTATGAGGAGGGGTTGGGGTTGTTGGGTGTGTTTGCTGCTTACTCCAATTCATCTACATCCACCAATTCGAACTCCAATTCGAATTCTACGCAAAACACCAACTCTACGACGACGACAGCGTCCGAGGAGTCGACCACATCGACTTCGGAGACGAAAACCGACTCGACGTCATTAACTGAGGAAACGACAGTGGAGACGAGAGAAGAATCAACGTGTACGACGAGGAAATCCCCCACCGGCATCCGAACCACCCTCCCGGACCTCACGACGCTGATCACGCACCGCTTCGCGTTGGGCGAGACGCAGAAGGCGTTTGAGGTGATGCGGAGGGGCGTGGATGAGGCGGGGGGGNATGGTTATGAAGGTCGTTGTTTCGTGAACAACCTTTTCATAAACCATTTCATACTATGAGTATTTTTTGATTGTTTTGGAGAGGTGTTTATCTTTCATGATTTCTTGAAATACTTTTTAGTTGGATTTTGATTGAATTGTGTGGTGGACTCGTCTTAACTTCCTCCTTCCTCTTTTCGTCACGTCATGTCGAGTTGTTGTTGTACTATACGCTTTACATCTTTCATCGCCGCGTCATGTCGAGTTGTTGTACATATGATTTTCGTTTTCCTTGCGCGTAGATCTTCACGTTTACATCCTCACGTTTACATCCTCACGTTTCTTACACTTTACTTGGGCATTTTCTCTCATCTCCTTTGTGGTTTTACGGACTCATCTCTACTCATCTTTTCGATTCTTTGCCAATTTTATGTGTATGAATACAATCAATCGATCAATTTCTCTTCATCTCTTATTGTCCTGAGTGGGATTGAGTGAGTTTTGGGTCGAATTGAGTCGGTCTGATGGAGGAGGACTTAGAGGAAATGAAGGAATGAGGAGCATGGAGGATGAGAGGAGTTGTTGGGAGTTTGGGATGATGAAGCTTTGATGACTTGAAGGGAGGAGAGGACGGGGATGGTTGATGACTCGAAGGGGAGGTGAGGAGGCTACTTGGGAGTACCAGGAAGTAAACCAATTAACCGTTTTATCGTTTACACCTTTTTAGTTGGTACATGTGAAATTTGAATATTTTACCATGGTCACTCTAAATTCCTAAAATTTCTATATTTCCATGCTGATTCTAGACGTGTCTATATGTACTCCGAATGCAGTCAAGAGTGGAAGGAAGGAAGGAAGGATATGTGGATGAGGAAGAAAGGAAAGGAAAGGAGGAGAGGAAGGGAACTCGTTAGACGAAAGGAGGAACTCATCGACTTCAGTGAGAAAGGGAAAAAGGAAAAGGGAGACGAGGGAATTGTGGGATGTTCTAGAGTTTCGAATACGGTATGAGAATATGGAATTTTTTGTTTCGTGGGTCCACCACATGCACCCGTGTACCCGTGTACTCAAGTACCCGTTCGCCCATACAGACAACACACAGAGAACCAAGAAGGGCAGAGAACATAGAGAATATAGAGCACAAAGAACGATAAACGTTAAACGTTAAACGCAGAGTATGAAGTGTGANCGGGAGAGGGGAGGGNTGGGGAGGAGAGGGTGACGTCTACGGTGAACAGTTTCAAGGAAGGTTGAGCTTTGAGGCTCGCGTTGAGCGTTGACGTTGAGCGGTGAGGGAGAGGGAGGGGCGTGGATACACAGAACGTGCAATTCGACGTAGTGGCTGGCGTTCGGTGCTCGAATCAAGTGCATCCCCTCCCCTAGATCCCCTCCCAAACCCCTACCCTTTACCCCTCCCCTCCCTCTCACCCCTGCCTATGCACTATGCAGAGTTCTGAGTTCTCTCACTTGTTCGGCTGAAGCGAAGTCATCATCAGTAAGCAACAAAGCACGAGGCACATCTCAGAAAAAAGAAAAAAAGAAATGAATAGAGCTAAGCCTGAGAGTGGTGATGTTTGATTTTCCGAGAAAGGTATTTTCTCAGACGAAGAGATCAATGGAATTGGAAACTTGTCGTGTTTCCTCTGTGATGCGTGGTGCATGAGGCAAGACGAAGCGTGGTTATGTGTGATGTGTGAGGTATGAGACATGAGACATGAGGCATATGTAAAGAGAAGGGGTTGAGAAGGGGGATGGGAGGCGTAAACGTGTCTACTACTCTGTCTAGGGTGGCTCCAGCAACGAGGGGGTGATGTAGAGTAGGAAAGGGTATGAGAGAGGGAGGAGGATGAGGAGTGTGAAGTGTGAAGTGGCGGTGGAGTGGGGTTCTCGTGTACGTATTGTATTGAATATACTGGGTATTAGACACGGATGGATGTTTAGAGCGTGTACACTCCCTTGAAATGGCACGCTGCGCGTTGATCTCGTACTTATCGTATTGTATTGAATTGTATACTACGGTGTACTCTAGAGTACACGGTGTCGCGAGATCATCGGTGAAACCACAGCCTCCAAGCTCCACAGCCCAAGTCCCATGGAAAATGGCAAAGGACAATGACAACACCCGAGCGAATCACCATCAATCATGTTTCGAAACGATGCGTCATGGGTTATAGGGTTCTAACGAAAGAAATCTTACTACATACCGCGGTCGGTTGGTAGGTAAGTCACCTATAACCCAATAGGTTATTGTGATTGCGGGAGGGTATTCGGTAGGGTATGCGGTAAATTCTCTATGCCGCACCGCACCGCACCGCACCGCACCGCGGCTTCGACTAACGAACGAACGAACGACGGTGATCGAGAGCACCCAGCAATGAACGAGAGCACCCAACGATAAAACGATAAAGCCACCGTATCCCTTGAATTTGGATTTTTAAGACGCGATCGCCGAACGAAGAGATGACGATCCCTAATCCTCAATTCATGATTCTCAATTCCGGGGTTGATGAGAGAAACTTGTGTACTCTAGGCGTGTACTCTAGAGTATGCGCGTAGGTAGGTAGGTAGGTAGGTAGATTAATGGGTAGATAGGTAGATGGTAGATCAGTACGTTCTGGAATCATCTACTCTCATCTACTCTTCCGCAGGGACGGGGAGCGCAAGGGTTGACACAAAGCAGCGTAGAGTGTAGAGTGAGGTAGGGTTGACTTGACGTGTTGAACGAGGGTATTTGACTTTCGCATGGGGTCTAGACCTTTTTGTGGACTTTGTTTTTCTCTCCCTTAACTACTCTCACACATCCCTCTCACCTCTCACCACTACTGTGATCACCATCCGGAGTCCAGGGGTACGAGCTATGAGTTACGTCGTTGAACGTGGGTTTCAATGGCAGCGAAACGTGAAAATGTGCGCATGCTTTTAGTCTGTCTAGCGTGTAATGCGTGTACTTTGTGGACGATGTAATGGGCGTAGTGTGAGTATATCCGAAAACGATGATGTAGAGGGTATCTCACCAAGGCGCTGCGCAGTCAGTCCGTGTCATCCGTGTAATTATAGGCAACCTTCGGACAAGGGGGAAAGAAAGTGTTGCGTGGTTCAAGGAAGCACGTCTAATCAACTGACAATAAATTAAAATTACTCAGTAGGACTAGGGGGCTGAGAGAAGGAAATGCCGACGAGTAGGGACTAGTAAGAGTGGTATAAGAAAGAAGGAAAGAAGGAGATGGGAGAAGTGATGCGATGAGGGATGGGAAATTTCTGGGGTTGGAACTTGGGGATTAGCTGATCGACGGGTTTGTTTTACTGGCGCCGAAGTTCGATGGGTCGGTTAGGAGGGTTAGGAGTGTCGTTGGTCGGTTGGGTAAGATGATCATTGGAGTCGCTCTCCGAGCTTTTTCTCAAGCAGTTAAAGATTTCACGCCAAATTAACTGCTATCGTCCAAGGTACACATGGTAAATATGGCCGTACGAAGCGTAGTCGTCAACCCCACCCCTAGTGTCTTCCTCCTGAGTACCCTATTCCCTCCTAGCCAACCTCTCGGTCCCGGAGAAACATTCCCCTCTCCTCCATTTAGAAGCAAAGGGGCGATGGACGGGAGGGAGAGGGGGGACGCATTCAGAGTGAATTCAAATGAATTGTCTGGATGGAGTCGGCGCCGCTTGGGCTTGAACGTTTGAACCCCCATCTATCACCCATGCGTTTACTGGTTTACTGTGTACGAGTACGATGACGGGTGATGGAGACATGTTTCGGTTGACAAAAAGAAAGCGCAGGATCAGGTGTGGATGGTCAGAGGACTGAGGTGAGTACGTATACGTGTGTGTACCCGATTACCAGATATTAAATGACATAAGAGAGAAAGATCCCTCATTCGCGGGTTACACAATCGTTTTCAGGGGACGGGACGTTCTGAATCCTGATTCCTCCACTAGAAACACGCCAAACGAAAGTCACGATGCTCGTAGTTGGGGGACCTTCAGGTTGGGCTGTTCTAAATCTAGCTATCCCCCTTTATTCTTCCCATGTTATGTTTCTTTTTCGGTGTTTTCATTTCTTCATGAAATGAGATCTAGAGCTCTCTGATCCCATGCGAAGCGTTTCTGCTACCACGATGCAAAAAAGAAGAAGAAGGAGGAGGCAAGGCAAGGGGTGTGCTGAGAGACGAAATCGCTACTTATACCTCAAGTCATCAGGGTCGACCCAGCGTATGCTCTGATACACCCCTTCAAGAATAACGGAGAACCCTCTACCTCGACGGTCAACCTTCCTAGTGCGTAAAACGTCCTTTGACTGTATAGTATCTCAGAGTCTATCGTTTTCCGAATCCGCGCCGACCCTATCCAATCCATGATCCCCTCCAGCTTCCTCTCCCCTCTGATGCATGATGCATGATGGCTGCATCCGCTTCGTTCGTTGTATTGCGTACGTGGTGACGAACTTCTCCCGTGAAGTCGACGAGGAACTGATGATCCTTTATCCTTTTTATCCTCTTATCCTCTTATCCTTTTATCATTTCTTCCGTGTTTCCTTCTTTTTCGGTGGGCAGGCAAATCGATCCACGCCCATGTCGATATTTTTCCGCTCGTCGGTTTTTGTGGTGAAGCTTTTGACGCTGTGGATGATGGTGATGGGTTTGAAAGGGAGGCAATGATGGCCGGCGACCCTGAACTCGCTCTCAAGAGATCCACAGCACAACGAAGCAGCACGTTTCCCTCTCACTCTCACTCTCAGGCTGGTATCCACCCAGGGCTCACCACATCACCACCCGCATCTGTGTAACGTTCAACCCTCATCTGGTACCCCCAGCGAAGCCCCGTTTCGCGTGTTTCGCGTTCTCGCTGGTATTGATAAATTTCATTTCAGTTTTCGAACCCTCCTTTTTCCGGTGCGTCGTTTCGTTCATACCGTTCCGGAAGACGATTGACTCTTCGCTCCGATCCACAGGCCTCGACTGCTGACTTGCTTTACTCGGAAGGTCCTCGGTCTCAAGGTGTTTTGGGGAGATTGAAATCTCTCTCGCTCCCCTTCTTTCGATGGCGGATGACATTGTGAGAATGGGGGGACCATTGTGACGCATGACGGACTGCGGTGGGGAAAGGCAATGAGCGAAAAAGCATATGGAGTCACCGTTGTTTCGGGATGGGGAGGTTCTGGGCTGGTTTTTCACGCCGATAAGCGTGTTAGACTCAGTGAGTATTATGCTCTCTGAGTCTGTCTGTCTGACATTAACTTGGCAGCGTCATCGTCTGACGCAGTGAGCGTGGATTTTAACTAGCGCGATGCATTTGCCTGGGAGCTCACTCGACCAGGGGTTGTCCCTGACGTTGTTTCCACTTTCTATGTGCGCACTAAGGAGCCCTCTCAATCACCTTCTTCGCCTTCTCATTGATACGCAGTGGATGCCGACTACTCTTCGTCTTCCGGAGGATCAGCTGTTGCTCCCATTTCCTGGTGCACTACAGGCTAACAAACGTTCGACGGATCCGATTCTAGGAAATAGACAAGGCCGCGGCCATAAAGACTAATCTATGAGAGGCTGGGAATAAGTCCTTGGGTAATGATATCACAAGAAGGGGATGGCATGGGAAATGGGGGACGGGTAACATCATTCCACAGGAACCTGGAAACAAGGGACTGGTCCACCAATGAAAGGCAACAGCCCTCTTTCCAGATCTCAAGTGTTGAGTGTCTTTTTCTTTTGAAACCCTTATGCTAATCTGACAGCGCTGGTATTAGATTTCAAGGTTCGCTGTGTTTGGAACTTGCTCGGAGCCTTCGTGCTTGAGAATGAAGATCTAACGGCTGCAAATGACGCAGTTTAGCAAGCCTTCGTGCGTCGGAGGCATCGATACGTCTTCTGACCTCTAGGAGAAACCGACGACATATGGACCACCGAATACGGGACCTGGAAGAAGCACGGCGTCGCCATCTTCTTTCGCAGATTAGGGGAGGAAAGGGGAGTTATAAAAACCGAAAGCGAGAGCCACGATCTGGGGGGACGATAATTGGACATCAAGTGATACACGCATGCCCATGGGGGTCGCGTTCGGAGATCACTTTGGCACAAACATACGTACGTGGAAGTAACGTTCAATGGTCACCAGAACGCGGAATTTGAATTCATTTGACAGTCCCCGTTGATTCTATAATTGCATCGATGATATCAAACATCAGAGCGGCCCTTTCTTCCTTATCATCCACACGCCCTGCATTTCTGTACCATCTACAACAGGCCAAGAAGCATCGCACCGTTTTTATACATGGTCTATATTCAAGATAGGAACCGAGTTCATGTATTTTCTGTGCACGAAGTCCCTGCGACAGTGTGGACTCGTTACTCATGTGAGGTTCTGAACGACTCGGCTTCGCACGTCGAAATACCGCCGGTTTCAGTACGTCTTTCGGCGCGAAATAGTATTGACTCGCTGACGGATGAGAAGTCTCTACATGTGCAGTTGCGAGGGGACACCCAATTTCGAGGGGTCTATCATAATTTTCTTTCCCAGTGGCTCTTCTCCTTCGAGTTGATCATGGGCAAATATCATCTTTACGATACAGGGAAGAGGACAAGTCCCATACCCGGCCCTAGCTAGCTGCTATGCAAGGGAAATATAGACGAAAGGGAACTTCCCCCTGAGAGTCTAGAACAGCAATATTATAGCGACAAGGAAGGACACGATGCTGACGGAAATAGCACCATGCGGTTTCTTGTTTTCTCTCAGTTCGTCATCTGCCCTCTCTCTTCTCAACCGCGGTCTCAGGTCGGCCAAGTTCTAACTGAAGCGATCATAGGGCAAGTTAAACTTCTAAAACACGGGACGTTCTCAGCGTGGACTATGTTTGCAATCTTGGAAACGCACGATAGTCGCTCGGCAACTGTGCAACGCCTGAATCCCGTCGATCTTCTCCTAGCGAGCGCCACATCGTATTCCTGTATATCGTGCCAGGGTCGAGTCATTTCCACCACTATGTCCTTCCTGCATCCATGACCTATTTTATTTAAAGCGTCCATCACGTTCGCCTTCGAAACAGGAGCTTACTTAAGTTCTATGATTCCTATCAGTCAGAGATACTTTGGCTATTCGGATGGAAAACTAATCATCTTCGACCACTAAATTTATCAGCGCCGCAGTGGTACCTCCAGCGAGTTAATGCGGCGTCCATGCATCGAGGATGTATCTCCGTGGACTACCTCGCGATGATATAACAAGACTCTGTCGTCAGTCCAACAGTCACCGTGAGGTCGTGTAAACTTCTGGCCCTTCTCGGAAAACATATTGAAGCAGTAGACACTCCGATTTCGTTTCAAAGTGATCGAGGCCTTGGCTATGTCGTCAAATGCATCCATTTCTGTCAGTCCATTACGACGGTGGCCACGAGACGTCAGGTTGATCGACTGGAGATTGGCTCAGGGTGGGCGTGTCTGCGAAGAAAAAATGAGGGCACTTCTCTGGACGAGTGTTAAAGCAGAGTGATGTTTCCAATGGCTACCTAAGGGCTGTGATTGCGGTGCTTGGACGAACGTAATTCTCAAGGAAGGAAGGGAAAGTGGAGCCTTGAAGCTTTACCCCGGCTAATCTGGTCGAGGATAAGGTTAGCCCCAACCTTGTCCTAAGCGTTGTCAAACAATAGCAAGCTCGACATCATAGACGTGCAAAGCCCGCATCGTTCGGAATTCAGGCAATCTGCCGCGCAGCCTGAGGCTAGCGGAAGCTTCGTGCAGGAGTTAAGTATGCATCGCAGCCGCAATTTTGATCTCTTGTTCGTGATAGAGTACCCTTCAATTTGCCGTACGAAACTACACGACAAGTTTTCATCTTACCCGTTATCGATAAAGTATACTACACGAGGGGGCACAAAGCCAGGGATATGCCAAGTATAGAGACAGAGCTCTGATGTACGGTAAGTAGTTACGTCACGCACGAGCGAACGTGAGTTCCAAAGGGTCACAATCCAAAATTCTCATTCCTGCCCGCTCCACTTGGTAGTCCTTGAAGAAGATTGTGATTTTACTAGTCTTCGAGCTTAAACTGGGGCGCTTCGGGAAGTGGAATGAGGTGGAGCAGTTTCACCGAAAGTTCCAAGTCAGATAAATTAGGAGACAAAGGGGCAAATTCCCTTAGGAGCTCAGGAGGGTCAACAACGAAGGCCCCTCCCTCGTCATCCCATGTATCATGGCTTGACATCATAGCCTGTAATCTACAGTCTCAGAAGGGCCGGGCGCACCGTCTCACGGATCGTCGTTCTCAGGTGACGCGCGTGACGAGAGATTCGGGGTGCAAGTCATTCACGAACTCCGCGATAATTCAACGTTCAACACCCTGTGGCAACTTTACCTCAACGGCTTGGTCTCTAGGACCCATTTCAGCTTACCCGTACGTAGTCAAAATCCACCCCAGCACCGCCAAGCCTGACGTCTCCACGTCTCCAGATGACCGGTGGTTGACCATGCTTCTACTAATCCTCACTTGACAGCCTTTTCGAATGCACAAAGTGACTAGCCGCGGTGACCTGAGCGGCGCTTTCGACCCTATCGGGGCTTTCCCTCCGGCGTTTGACCAAATCGCCTTCAACCAATTCACCCAGCAGGCGGTGTGGTCAGGCGGTATCTTGCCATCGGATTTTTAGCAGGCAAACCACTGGCGTGCCGCCGCCTGAGGCTTCATCTGATTACAATGTGCATGGCTGTTAATAATACCAGATGTCTGGGATCAGGAGTTCGTGTCATATCTCGTGGCAAAGTTAGTGAGGATCAGACGACTTCACCGGGCATTTCTCAAGTAGCGACCTCGAGCTGACGCATGGATTCGACCCTGCATGACTCTTATCTAAGTATATCAGCAACAATTAATGAACGACGACAAGAAGATGCATGCCTCTTGCGTCGAGGTTCGATTCGTACTCCTAGCCCAAGGAGAATCATATTGTGCTCAGCTTCGACTTTGCGTACACGAAGAGCGGCCTCTAAACCATCAACGCATCAATGCATCATGCATCATGACCGATCGAGAAAACGTGGCCATCGAAGTGAAGAACTGACATTTCTGGGCTCGCCACCGTGAGGATTAATTTTCGCTCACAAGTAGCATCGACCCTACAGATTGATCTCAGTTATGGACCGAACAAGTTAGGATAAAAGTACCAAACTGACCCCAAACCTCTCTTCTTGGCGGTTCCTCGATCGACAACTTGCTGCGGAAGTGGGCACGACCTCCAATCAAACATACCAAGTACCATACCCACGCCTCAAGTGACACCCTTCAAGGAATGGACGTAGTCATCACAGGCCCCGCGCTATCCAAAAGTCGGATAAACCTCCCCGCTGTAAGAGTGTTCAACTGTCGATGGTAAATGAATTCAACTTTGCTAGCAACCACGGACCAAAGCGCAGAGCGAGAAACTCTTAGATATGGGCAACCTTCTGCCGGCTTCTATAATGGCAACCATTAAGGACTCGAAGATCGCCACACCCGACTCTAACCGAGGTCGTAGAACACATGTTGTAATAAGCGTGCTACGGTGCTTCAGGCACACGCGTAGCGTCCGTATGCATTTGGCAAGTGCGACAACCATGCGAGCTGCATGATGCCTACTCGTGGTAATTCTTCGGTCGCAAAATGGAAGCCATACGCGTGAGTACAGAGTGAACAAGCTAATACAGTTACAGTACTCACGTTTTCAATCAATGGAGCAGGTAACGTTAAGAAATGTGGATGATCAATAATGATCAAGGCTTGACAGGTGGGTGAACCATGTAAGCTCTTCCCACCAGCGTAGTAGGTCCATGGTGCGTCCAATAACAAGAAGGCTTCCTATTTGAAGTTTATCCCCAAATAAGGCCGTACGTACCTACATCCACACCAGTAGCGAGATCTTCACACAGACTCGAGAAACGACCGATGTGGCGACTTTGTTCGGGGTAAGACTTTCTTTCGCATTTTCTCTTCCTCGCACCGTCTCGGGCCGAAAAGAGGTTATGAGAGTCCGTGGACGATAAAGGGCGCATTCACGATAAGCTCAAAACGAGTGGAGCTAGTTCCATGATTTGAGTAAACCTGCGGTGATATTATAGGCATACCATCACAACCACAACCACACCAAAGGCGGGGCAGGAGTTCTTCCGGAGGCCCGTCCTTTGAAACCACATGTGTCTGTTCCCCAAAACTCAATTCACTCTATGCTCTTTAGACTTCGAAGGGACCAAAGATAGATCCGTGGAATTTAGTTTGGTAGTGGCACAAAAGAAGTCCGTGTGGACGACGGGGTCAAGTGATCACTAAGAAAAGAACCTAGAGGCAAGATCTTCCCATATCGCAACTGGGTTATTGACGCTGTGAAAGAGAAGGCAAAGCGTTAGTTTAGGAGGTCCGTATCCATGAGAAAAACCACAGAGATCAAAGCCGCGAAACAGGCAAGTCAAGGCACCCGTAGAAGGAAGACTCACTTTGCCGTCGTCAGAGGTAAATTGAGGTCAGCTGGGTGATCTTGCCACTCTGGAATAACCACGAGTAGAAGTAAGTTGACATGGCTGAGGAACGCAGTGAGAAAACTGACCTTCCGGTTCTGCCGTGTTATCTATCCCGAAGCCCAATCGAAAGGTAATACCTTGCACACCGTTGACCAACCTAATGGAAGGGATCAATATAGGCGTCATACACGGGGAGGTCATGTAAAAATGTTAAGGGCCCTGGCCATTAATGGACGTCCCGAGGTCTGCTATCCATGAAGGACATTCGATCAGAAGGAACGCTCGGCCAAGACCGAGTAAAAAAAGTTGAGCGCACAGCAGGTGTGAGAAACCAAGGTCAAACGACCTTATCAAGGTGGGATAACTACGGAGTCCGAGAAAGTACTCACAGGTCAGGTGGGGCCAACGGATTACTCTTCAATTGGGCGGTCTATTGATGTAACGATGTCATCGGAGGTAGTCCCTTCGGTTGAACTGTGAAAAACCTACTTTGACTTCAGTATCCATGGTTGAGAAGTCGGTGGATTGTCCACCGACGGTACCGCAGAATTCCTGTTTAACGTCTTTCTTACCGCCTAACACAACAGTCTTCACGCCCTCCTCCTTGGCCATGGTGATCTACAGGGGGAAATGGGCAATGAATAGGGGATATCGGAAGTTGCCGACACGCACTCACACTAAAGAGGGAGCAAGAACTCGCGCATCTTGGGCAGATAGTCAACCCCGAGACGTTAATTTTCCGATTTGGATACGAACCTTCCATTAGATACGATAACCACTTTGTTGGGAGCGAAAAGGGGAGCGTCTGGGGGTATTCCAAAAGATTCGGGTTGACACTCCTGACCAAGTCTACGTCCAAAATTAAACTGAGTGACGAGGTCCACTAAGAAGAAGAGTATCATCACCTTTGACTGAAGTCATCCTTATGCCCATTAAGGGTCAGCTCGACTGGAGGTTGGAGCCAGTCAGTGGTTGGCGAGAAAAACACTCCGCTGGCATTCCTCCATTGTATGGGATTGAAGAGGAGGTTGCCGCGAGGGTCGAGGTTCTTCGTGATGATATTCTGGACGATGAGCTGAGCCAATGGCCCAGCACGGGCCTTAGTATCGAGGCCAGCTTGAGGCTCAGTTGTGCTTTTGGGACCGATGATCTGATCATAGGATATTATTTGTAAGTGGCGTATCAGAGAGCTAAGAGCGGACTCACAATGCGGTGAAGCCACTGGAGGTCAATTAGTCCGTGCATTCGCGCTTAGAAGATATACTAGACCTACATGAGCTATGCAGATAAATCCTGCCAAATTTGCATAAGCAGCCGTCAAAGGAGCTTGGGCATGAACGTGAAACCTACCACCACCGTTATTACTCTGAGAGAAGGGCAAACATTAGTTTGACTACATGATCACAAGCAAAATAGCTACCCACCACATCGACCACAAGTTGAGTGGCACCCTGAGACTTCAGAGACAACAAACCCGTCAACAAGCTATTAAGGAGGCCATCAAAGCTTGAATCAGAGAAACTGCCGAGGGCCAGAACACCAGTTTTCCCGTCCTTAAGCAAGTAAAACTGTGCGACATTCAACGAGCCATTCACTGCAGGAAGTGCTGGTGTTAGCGCAGGAGGAAGAACAACGTCGGTGACAGGCGAGTCGTCCAATAGAACGTTGACTTTATGTTTACGTTGGATGTCGATGGGAACAGGTGGTTGTTGCTGAGCTTTCGACAGAGGGGTGCTAGAAGGGTCGATTCGGGCAATTGAATCAGCGTTCAAGTCAAAGCCATTGGTGCCAGGGACGGCCTTGCAATTACCCGCAAGGAAGGAGGCTCTATCCGTGAAGGGGACGGCGGAAGGCGTGATGCGAGAACGATATGGTAGCTATAGTAAATTGACATGTCATGACATGCAACAGTTCAGCGAGACAGCCAGAGCTTACTGAGAAGGTTTCAGGTAAGATATGACCAGAGCGAATTACGGTTAGGATGACGCGATCGTCTAATGGAAGTGACTGTTGGGCGAAATTACCCATGATGTAGTTCCAACCTGCAGCGACGCGTTGGTAGCTTGAGAAGAAACTGGAACCACCCGGGTAAGCGTAGATCACGGCAAGACGCATATGTAACATACGTGTTCTGCCTTGTTCCCAAAGCTTGAAAACTGCCAGTGATCAAAGCATTGGCGTTGACAGCATCGAAAGGGGGACGACCATTGATGAGGAGGACTTGTGCGCCATTTAACTGTTTGAAAGCTTTAGAAAGAAGATTAGGTAGTAGGAAGGGGATGCTCACGGATTCGAGCTTTCCCTTCAGACCCAAAGGTAGCGCATTTTGCCAAACGTCAATTTGGTCGGGGAACTCGGCTGAGGCGACGGCGAAGGCCTCTGGAGCGATATGGACGCTTTGAATTCCATGAGAGTCCGTCAACAAGACCAAGGGTGTAGGAAGGAAATTCGTAAAGAATGCTATGATCTTTGGTCAGTAAGAAGAATATGACGCATATAAGAATGTATTACAGTCAAAGCATCTATTGATCCAAACGCAATGTCCGTCGTTAAGGCGTTTTAAGGTGCGCGACAAGTCGATGTGAAGGTCGTAGTCGGATGCGAATCTCTGTGACCTGATACGAGCTAAGTCCTTCATGAGATCTTCGTGGACGTCATTGTTGAAAGGTGCAGGCGCTCTGATTTGATAATTGACCGAGGTATGAAAGGCGAGCGTTTTGTTGACTACATCAAGGATCTATGCTCCAGGTGAACATTATGCTTGACCAGAGAACGAGACCGCGTACATTTGTTTTCAGAGTTTCATCCACTCGAATAGACTTGAAGCAAGCTCTGACGTCCTTAGGAGCTACCCACTTCTGTCCTGCGATAGCAGCGCAAGGATCTGCAGCCCGTGTCTCAAGCGCATCAGCTCCCACCAAAAGAAGTCCAGAGACTGCGACCGTCAGCCACGCTAATGAAATCATCTTAAAGCCAACCGAGGGTACGTGGGCGAAGAGAGAAGTGGTCGTTACGCAGAGGTTGACGTCCTGAGAGGCCTGCGCTTTAAATGGCGCATAAAGATGCACTTATTACGAAGCAGGATGTCGAGATACTCGAGAAGAAGCGGTCTGACCACGCGGTCCGTTACGAAGTCTCCCTCGTAGTGGGTTCGCCATGAGGTTTCCTTCGGAAAGTAGGCACATTTGGACAGGCTTGTTGTCGGTAAAAAATATCATCACGACGCGAACGCAACGAGCTCAACGTCCGGCGGCGCATGCAGGCGCATAGAAGAGGTACTCGAAGTCGCGAGAGGGTCTCGAAATGAGGCATTATTCGGGGTTCTGTACGATGTGGAGGTAATGGGAGGAAAGAAGCTCAAACTCGCCGATGCTTTTGCCACCCTTCGCCACCCATGAATCCCACGCGTCGAACACGATCGGCGCGTTAACCCCGTACTGTTATCTCCGCGGGGAAAATGTCAGGGGATGGATGTATGTGCATGACCGAGAGGGTCGCGTCTTTCCAAGTTGAACGTTGAACGTAACCCATACACCGAGCACACGAGCGGCATTTGTGAACTATCCGGTTTCTGAGTCGTCGATAACCCCCGTGAGGACCCGCTCGCCTCCTTAACGGGACGGGCACATGATAGCGGAGGCTTACTGCCATCGGTGCGACAATTTGTACCTGCCCGGCCGGCATACCAATTCCAGTTACAGGAGTCCAAGCAACGACAGTTTCTGTTGTCGGACAGCAGAGGGAACGAGGCTTTGTGTCCTTTCCGTCTGCTGGGCGCAAGGATCCTGGGTCAAGAAGGGGCATTGGGGCCCGTATATTTAGCTCCTATATACAGGCTTCGTAGGTACCGTAGATAAGTGGACGTCGACATGGGGGAAACCCCGGACGACGCTAAACGAGATTTTTTAAAAAAAAACCCCCGTGAGGCCAGCAAGAGGCCAGTGATATCTTTCTAGATCTGTGGTATACTCTATACTAGCAGTCGTGCACGAGAACTCACAAGAATTGCTGGTCGATTGGCCAAATCGAGGCGGGCATAGGTATACATGAGCAAAACCAGCAAACCCGCCGCCACGCGTTGGAAACCACAGGTAATCTATAAAGGAAAATTTAGATAATGTGAAACGGATGACTGATGAGCTGCGCTGAGAAACTCTCACAAAAGACCGTAATAGACTCAAAACTAGTCTAAACCACAACTAACGCAGTGAAGCAAATCGGGACCCTCAGAACTTGGAGGGTGAAGGGAGAATAGCAGGCCACATCCGATGGTCTAAAGTATTGATCAATAAGATAGATTTATTCATACCAAGCTCTGAACAGTGCTCTATTTAAATAGATTCGGAAGTGCGATGGCATACGAGGCCGAGCTTTTCAGAAGAATCTCGAGGCAAGCTCTTCCCAGATCGCGACAGGGTTGTTCACGCTAAAATACACCTCAGCAACACAAGAGTACAACGATGCTAACTGGACTCACGTTTTCAGCGTCAAGGGTAGGTTCAGATCTGCTGGGTGGTCTTCCCACTCTGCAAGGGAGGAGAGCATTGAGTCAATCGTTCAACGGGGATGATCGAGAGATATTGAAACAAACCTTCAGGTGCTTCGGGGTTGTCGATACCAAAACCTAGTCTCCAGGTGATACCTTGCACACCATTGACCAAGCTGAAGATGAAATCCAGCCTTCGTGAGCGGGGAAGGAAGTCAAGGGGTAGGGACTCACAGATCAGGGGGAGCAAATGGGTTGTTCTTCAATTGAGTCGTCTATTTTGACCAGAAAAGTAAGTTCGTCGAATCGAATATGACAAGTGAAGGAACTGACCTTGACTTCGGAGTCCATGGTGGAGAAGTCAGTAGACTGCCCTCCAACAATCCCGCAGTACTGCTGCTTAACATCCCTCTTACCACCAACTACGACGGTTTTGACACCTTCGTGCTTGGACATCGTGATCTAAGGGATCATGTTATCAATACCTTCGGCAGTAGCTCAGCTAAGAGGATGGAACCTACGCTGAAGAGAGAGCAGGAGCTCGCGCATCTGGGGTTTTTTGAGTAGGGAACCATGAAAGAAATGACTAACGCACCTTCCGTTGGATACGATGACGACTTTATCAGGGGAGAATAGGGCAGCATCGGGGGGTGTACCGAACGACTCGGGTTGGCATTCTTGTCCCAACCTATTCCACATTGAGAACACAAGATCACAACGGAGACGTAGATAAGCGTACCGCTGGCTGAACGCATCGGGCTTTCCGTTCACAGTGACCTCAACGGGAGGCTGCAACCAGTCTTCATCTCTCCCAAAGAATTCATTGTTGGCGTTCCTCCATTGGATGGGGTTGTAAAGGAGGTTTTCATTGGGATCGAGGTTCTTCTCCACAATTTGCTTGACGATAAGCTGTGCCAAAGGTCCCGCACGAGCTTTGGTATCGAGACCGGCTTGCGGGACTGTGGTATCCTTGGGACCGATTATCTGGAAAGGGAAGATATCTATCAATAGTTCGTCCGGTGGGTATGTACATAGGAACGCACAATGCGGTGGAGCCACTATGATCGAGGGAGAGAATGGGAATTAGTTACTTTGAACAGGAGAATTAGAAGCGAGGTAAAACCTACGTGGGCAATGCAGATAAAGCCTTGAAAAAGGGGCAACATATCAGGTACTGAGATAGTCATAAAGGTCTGGAATGCGTACCTCCACCGTTGTTAGTCTATCCAACAGAGTGAATCAAAATTCCCAGGAGATAGGAATTGAGATACCACGTACCACATCAACCACGAGTTGAGTTGCGCCCTGCGATTTCAGGGAGAGCAATCCATTCAACAAAGCATCTTGGAGACCGGTGAAGCTGGAATCAGAGAAACTTCCAAGCGCAAGGACACCCGTCTTTCCATCCTTAAGCATATAGAATTGGGCAGCATTCCGAGACCCGTTAACGGTAGGGAGAGCGGGTTGCAGCTCCGTGGGTAACACAACGTTAGACAACGGGGAATCATTCATGAGAACGTTGACCTTGTGGATACGGGCATCCTCAGCTGAGAGGGGAGGTTGTTGCTGAACCTTGGCAAGAGGAGTATCCTTGGGGTCGATGCGTGCGGAACTCTCCGAGTTGAGGTCACGTCCATTGGTAGCTGCAACGGCCCTACAGTTGTTCGCGACGAAAGAAGCCTTATCAGTGAAAGCGACTGCAGAAGTAGAGATGCGAGAGCGATATGGTAGCTATCGCAAATGATGAGCTCGACTTGGGGGCGAGAAATAGAAGAAGGCGTACGATGAAGGTATCTGGCAAGAGACGACCAGTGCGGAGAACAGTCAAGATGACATTGTCAGACAGAGGTAGTGCCTGTTGAGCGAAGTTGCCCATAAGATAGTTCCAACCGCCCGCTGCGCGTTGGTAACTTGAAAAGAACCTGTAGCCCACGCATCGGTCAGGAAATCACAGCGGGAGCAGGATGGATGGCAACATACGAATTTTGCCTCGTACCGAAAGCCTGGTAGCTTCCAGTGATTTTGGCGTTGTCGTTGACGGCATTGAATGGCGGGAGACCGTTGATAAGGAGGACTCTTGCACCATTGAGCTAGAGGATTTAATTGAGTCGGCTATTGAACCCGGGTATTGTGATGCGTACTGATTCAAGGTTCCCCTTGAGACTGAATGGCAGAGCGTTCTGCCACACATCTATTTGATCCGGGAATTCAGCGGTGGCAACGCTGAAAGCTTCGGGGGCGATGTGGACGTTCTGAGAGCCATCTCGCCCTGTCAGCAAGACGAGGGGAACCGGGAGGTAGTTCGTGAAAAAGGCTATGGAGGTGCTTGATCAATGACTGATCGATGATAGAAGGTGACGCGAGCCTTACAGTCAAAACAACGGTTTATCCAAACGCAGTGACCGTCATTGAGGCGCTTCAGTGTGCGCGAAAGGTCGATGTGAAGGTCGTAGTCTGAAGCATATTTTTGCGCCTGGATTCTTTGCAGCGACTTGACGACATCTTCGCGGACATCCTTGTCATACGGAGGAGGGGCCTGGATTTGGTAGTTGGTAGACGTATGGAAGGCGAGGGTCTTGTTGACGACATCGATTATCTACGACATATTAGATGAATGCTGAAATCTCAATCATTAGGCGACAGACGTACATTGCTTTTGATCGTCTCGTCCACTTGGATAGACTTGTAACAGGCGCGAACGTCTCTTGGTGCAACCCACTTTTTACCTGCGATTGCAGCACAGGGATCGGGAGCGCGTGAGTCTAAGGCGGCTCCCTGAGTCGGGAAAGCAGACGTGAAAGAAGCAGTCGCTGTTGCGAGTGCAAGCCACACCGAAGGAACCATTGGAAGGTAAGCAGATAGCAATGCTTAACGTGGTGAGAGCAAGCCATGGTCGCGTCTTTTATTGCATTGAGTACTCGGGACTTTGAGTGGCATTACGCGAGAGAGCAATATGCAACGGTTCAGCATAGAGCACGATACCAAGACCGTCCCTAGCCATATGGGCACGAAGAACTCGCGATTACGACGAAGTCATCATGAGGTTTCGCCAACACCGTCTAAGCAGTACGAAGTACGTTGAAATGGCTAAAGAATGTCAGAGAAATAAGCATGGCGTTGATAGAGGCACGAATTATCTGGCTTCGCTGCTTACAAGTTATGAGAGACCAAAGGCAACTGGAAGACGACCTGTGCCAAGGTTTTCTATGACGATCCTTCCCACGTTGAGAGTGAGCCATCCAGTCAGAAGTGGTCATCACGCAATCCATCCATGCGACCAAGTGCCATAAACCACACATTCGCCTGTGAGGTTGGCCTTGTTTTGTGTTGTGTCCATGCAAGCAAATCCGTTAGGTTGGCCGCCCGACCAACTCGGATCTTTGGCTGCACAAGTTTTGCGAGGTTTGGCATGTGCTCATCAGCAGGCCATATCGCGCTTAAAGAGTTCACCAGAGTGGAGATACGTCTTCGAAAGAGTGAAGCTTGGGAGGATGGAAATGATAAGTCGTATCATTGTATGTAGAAGAAGGAAACAAACAAGCGCTAGCCAAACGTCCAAGCTGCACCGCCACCCCGAACTTTCAACCCGAGCGATCATCACCACATCGGCATGGACAAGACAAAGCTCGCGTTCATCGCGGCCCCCATGGTGAATCAATCTGACCTCCCATTTCGACATCTCGTTATGAAATACGGCGCAACATTAGTATACACTCAAATGCTCATTCCAGACCAACTTCTGAATGACAGAGACTATCTTGAATTCCACCTACGCGATTTGACTCTTGGCCGCGGACACGCGTCGGACGTTAGCCCTGTCGTTGTACAGCTTTGTGGTAACGATCCAGAAATAGTCGTCAAAGCCGGGAAAACAATTCAGAGTTACTGTGATGGGATCGGTGCGTTTTTGACATTCATCAGTACATTGACCGTTCCGGACGATCAGGGTCAGATTTGAATTTGGGATGTCCCCAGGAAGCTGCCTCGGAAGGCCACTATGGTGGCTATTTGCTGGGGCAAAAAGACTGGTCTCTGGTAGGCGATATCGGTATGTCCGCCAAAGAACGCTTCGCAGAGCCGCACTGACGGATCAGCTAGTTACCGCAATGAGTAGTTCTCTCTCTGTCCCTGTGTCGGCGAAGCTGCGGCTTTGCAACCCAGCATCAAGCACCTCGCAATTAGCTCAGAAATTGGAAGGTTGCGGCGCGTCGTGGATCACGTTACATGCTCGGACCGTATCAGCGCGACGGCGGAGACATGGTCCAGCCAACCTAGAATACGTTAAGGCCTTGAAAGAGGTTCTTAATGTCCCCGTTGTTAGCAACGGAAACGTTCGTGAATGGTCACATCTCGCCTCCAATCGGGAGTTCACTGGGGCTGATGGACTCATGGTTGGCGAAAGTTTGCTAGCGAACCCTTGGTACATCACCACTTTTAGGAATATGATGCTGTATAGTCATTCCCAATTTTATCAGCTTGTTTTCAGGTCTCACACCAGATCCTTTCGAAATCTCACTCGAATACCTCTCTCTCTGCAAGGAGTTTCCAGAAACGGCCACCCTTGCTACCGTCCAAGCCCATATTCGGCATTTCATCGAACATAAACAGTGCGTAGTGAATGGTCCAAACCGCGGATTGGACTAACGAAGAGCTCAGTGGTCGGCGGCCATGGTATAAAAAGTTCCGGATGAAGCTTGGCTCGTGTGAGAGCGTTGGAGATATCGAAAGCCTGCTGACGAAGTGGGAGTATGGTCGTTCTCCAGATACTCATGAAGAGACGATAAGCTCGAACGTTCTTGTGCCCAATATGTGCAACGGCCATTCATTGGATCATCCAAGTGATCTCTGCGCTTCTTTTTCGTAGAGAGCATTGGAGCGGTACGGCGGCTCTCACTGTGGCCATGTTTGCTGGATCTGAAGTAAGTTTTCGGTGGATATATGGTATCAGCTGCACTACTGACCTTTACGTTTAGGACACCTCCCGCGAGGTCGTTCGGATCTTTCTTCGTTCTGATGTTCTGTCTCCTTAAAGCATCTACATATATCTCTGTCGGTATGCGTCTGTCATTCAGCCTCTCTGATAGGACCCCTGATGCAACAGAAAATAAATGCCTACAAGCGATGCACACACGGTCTAAAAAGGCCCTTAGCCTTGCACCCAGATCCACGTTCACTCCTTCCCAGCTTGTACTACGTCTGATGATAATCAGCCCTCATCCGAAAGTCCATTCAGTGACTTACGATCGTCTGCGGAAAGACGTACCGGAATACCTGCTTATGTTGCCTCATCAACGAGTAAGACCCTTCCAATCTTGTTCACGAAGTTTGAACTAGGCGCGGCCAGGTCAGGCGCCTGGTCGTCCTTAGATTTTGGTGTTGACTGTTTTTTNAGTTTTGACCTACCGGCCTGCGGCGCGAACTCCATCCGTTGCGTCACCTATGAATGGCCACTAGGAACCCCTTCGTCAGTTTTCTCGTCTGTCTACGTAGCTCATGAGGGACGACACATTACCCTTTCGCGACGTCCGACCTTGGTTGGACTTGGCTATCTCGACCCCAATCCTGGTGTTATTAAAAACACAAGAACGCCTGCGAGTTACCTCGGGCTGCTTTCCTGACAAGTACTTTTCTTTGCCCCCGATCTAAGGAACCGCCTCGCTTGGCTTCGTTTCGCCAAGTTACGTCATCGTCAATATTGTCGTAGCTTCGTTTATCGGCTAAACATGCCACATCGCTTGTCTCGAGGGAAGAGGAAGAGCAAAAAGAACTGCCCTCTCGAATCGTCATGCGTCTTGGTATCTTTACCCTTGACGCCATCGGCCACTTCTGGCTTGCCATTCACGTAAAGCCGAGGACCACCCACCCGCCTACCGCGTCCAACTTACAAAGGCTAACGGTGACTTCGCCACCACAACCCTTCTACCAGATGTCGGATCACTCAATCTCCTACTCCGAATCTACAGCGCATCTTGATTTAGTATGTGTCGCCCGAGAGCCTTGTGCATAAATCGTAATTCTTGTCTTCCGGATCATCGTACCGCAACTTGGTCGTAATTTATGTCTTTCGTTCCCCTTGGATTCGTGTGCATGCCTTCCCTTTAAGTTTAACAACCTCACCGATCGTCTTACGACCGACATTACTCATAGGGTCATGGAAGACCTTCCCGGTCTCGCAGCTTGGGGCTTCTTCTCTACCCACGTTAAATTGCATGATGCATCCACACTGATGTTTTCCCCCTTGTTTACGCGGATAAATGGCTGCGCAAGCAGAATATTGGAACCTCACTTCCTAAACGGCACGTTCTTTTCCATGATCAGTTTCCACTTCGTTATTTTGGTTATCATGGACAGTTATTCGAGGAGCCGAAAGACTTTTCTATCGGCGGTGCTGTCCATCTCATTTGCGCGTAGGATCATCAACTCGGTGTCACGACGTCAGCGGTTGACACAATCTGGAAGTGCGCGCGACGACCAAGAGTACTTCTCTCCATTCCATAGAGGGACCGGTGGGTCCGTCTCTGATGTTATCGACCCAGGCCTTACTTGTGTCTTTAAAGGCCATGAGAACCGATTGTTGCCGAAGGTTGGCAATTACGATGAACACGGCGCGAACAACGACATCGGTCCGAGCAAGTTGTCCATTTGGTCTGCTTGGTCTCGAGTCCTTGGTTTCGTCTCAAAAGGGCCACAGTCGTAGGTAGTTCCTTTGTGCCAATGTGGATACCTTCATGGTCTCTTTCTCAGACGCACCGTAGTTATTCACCTCCCGAGGAGGTAAAGCCATGAGTTCATGAGGGTGCGCTCAGGTTCCTTACCTCTTCAGGGAGGTCATGATGAGAGTGGGGCGTTGATGTGAGATAAACAAAGCTGACCCGTGAGATGGCCGCTTACTTGTGAAATGGGCTGCATGCGAACGCGTCTGCATTTAGTTCTAGCGGTGAGCACTGGGTGAGACCTAGACTTTTGAGAGGATTGCGAGTGGGTGCGGTGGATGGAGGGTTCATAACATAAGTTATATACTCGTCGTGTGGTGATACAGAGATCTCGATAGGGTGAAGTATCCAGCGTAGAGTGGTATCCGCTTCTACCACAGCATCCATTCTTCAGGGAAACCAACTGCAAGGAGGGCTGTGTTGCCTAAGCCGTCTTTCCTTCCATTCCTTGTTCGACTAGTTTGCCGACCCATTGCTCGAACACCTCTTGGTGCAGAACACCTGACTCGTCGAAGAAGGCGCTGTACTCCTTGGCTTGTTGCATCTTTCCCCGTGCCAACAAGGATTTGCCACCATTTGTAGAGCGAACATATGATACAGATAGGTCGTATTTTGGTGGCGATGAAGGCTCGGAAGGGATTGTTTTAGTGGCGATGGTGATGCGTTCAGTGACAATCTGAAACACAAAGTCAGGACGTGCAAACCGCGTGGACTGGCATGGGACGACTTACTCGTTTCGAGAACGTCTTGCGCTTCCCTACGAATACTATGTCGCCTTCAATGAAGTAGCCATACAGAGTTTGGATGGTCGTAAGAATGAAGTATCTGGCCGTGGAGAACCGATCAGCATGACACCCTCGTGACGTAATGACTGCAAAGTTATACGGACACTATGAGACCTGCCCACAGTACAGGCTTTGATTTCTCGAAATCCACCTTATACCCATAGAACGCCGTGCCAGCGGCGACGAAGGTACATGACCAGCCTAATGCCAACCGCACGTCCGTATGTAGGTGTATTTGGTTGAACAACGTCGGTCGCGACAAGTACTGTATTTCCATCGGAACACGAAGGAGAGAAATTTTCATCAGGAAACGACGAGGAAATGATTGAAGACACGACATACGCGTTTCACAGCGTCATCACAGGCGTTCTTGAGATCACTTAAGTTCGAGTTATTGACTTTGATCACTTCACGTTCCTCCGCAGGTACAACAATGCTCAGTGGACCGGTTGGTCTCTCGTCTTCAGTTTCTGAGAGAATGGGTGAAGAAGGTGCAGGGGGGTCGCCGTTAGTTTTCTTAGATTTTGCCATTGCGAACGCTGTGAGAGACGACGAGGTAATTCGTAGGATTTATGAGTTGGAGGTGTGAAAGGGAGGAAGAAGAGGAGGTTAGGTGAAACGGTGGACCTGCAACAGCCAGAGGTTGTGCAGAGGCTGGGCAGCCACGACGTGGTCGCCCACGTGGGTCGGATGGGACACGTGAGTACGAAACTCAGTTTGGACGTCGCGGTGCTTCTGTTCTCACTCACTTCCAAGTTCGAGTTCAAATTCGGGTTTGGAATGAGATGATCCCTCCACAACATATCGCCATCCTAGGCGGTGGCATTACCGGTCTCTCGTCAGCTTTCCACCTTTCCAAGAAATTCCCGCAAGCTCTCATCACCCTCCTCGAGCAGAAACCCAAGCTTGGTGGATGGGCTCAAAGTGAACGGGTGCATGTTAAAGACCATGACGGAACTCCTTACTCCATTCTGCTCGAAAGTGGGCCACGCACCCTTCGACCAAATGCAAAATCGCTATTGGAACTGGTGCGGACACCTCAGCCTCGTAGCCTTCCAAGGTCTTGACTCCTCTTGCTCCAAGGCTAGATTCACCTTTTAGGGCTCAAAGACTCGCTTGTGTTGACACCGAAGGGCTCTGAAGCTGCCCGGAAGCGCTATCTGTATATTCCTGAGAGGAGGGGACTCACCCCGTTGCCCTCTTCCATCCCTTCACTCCTTGTATCTCCCTTGAGATCATTATTCTTTCGCGCAGGCATACGCGACACTTTCCAACCGAGTTTGTCCAAATCCGATGAAAGTGTGGATGCCTTCTTGTCCCGACACCTCGGCGAAGAATTCGCGTCTACATTTGGGAGTGCATTGGTCCATGGGATTTATGCTGCAGATTCTAGGCAACTCAGCGTCCGTTCAGCTTTTCCAACGCTTCCTGAGACAGAAAGTCGCGGCCGTGGGAGGATTGTAGCAGGCTTGTTCATGCCTTCTGGACCAACTGCCCTCGATGGCCCCGACTACCAGTTGGGCGATATCCTCTCCGTCATGAAAGATGCTTCGGTTTATTCATTCCGAGAAGGACTCTCAACAGTAGTCATCGCCCTCTTACGCTATCTGGAAGGTAGATCTAACGTCCGTCTGATTTCGGGGACTGGAATTGCTTCTTTGTCACACGAGAATTCGAAACCGAAGGTCATTATGATTTCGATATTATTTGGGGATGCCGTTTGCTCAACAACATCATCCACCAGATTCAGACAACCACAGGCGAAACCTTGACGCCCTCGCATGTTGTATCTGCGCTTCCCCTTGACCAGTTACACAAACTTCTGCCTCAGTCATCACCAATATCTCTACCCTACCTCACTGCGAACCCTTCATCCTCAGTCAAGGTCGTCAACTTCATTTTCCCCTCCAATTCGCAATTCCATCCCGAAGGTTTCGGCTACCTCATTCCGCGTCCTAAAGATGGGTATGACTGCTCCACGTCCGAAAATGTGGGTATCTTGGGGACTGTGTTCGACTCATGCGCCCTGGCCGAACAGGATACTCCACTTTCAAGTACCTCACGGCGCAAAGCTCCCATCAAAGTCACGATGATGTTGGGTGGGCCGTATGAACATGCACTCGCGCATGAGATACCTGTCTCTACCTTGCTCTGTCACCTCTCGTCTCATTTGGGTGGAGTATCGATTCCTGAGCCGATATACTCAAGGATCATGCACCAAAAGGATTGCATTCCAACACCATCTCCAGGCCACTTGGACAGGATGGATGAACTCAAACGCGCCATAAATACAGGACCTTGGCAAGGTCGGCTTGAAGTCATTGGAGCAGGTGTAGGAGGCGTTAGTGTAGGGGATTGTGTAGAAGCTGGCAGGCGGGTTGGGAGAGGCTGGCAATAATGGATAAAATTGTGTATTACGTAATTGATAAACCCACCTTTCTCACGCGTCTAACATTCGTGTCCCAAATCCTCAAACAGTACACCAAGAACAACCGCGACGTCGATAGCAGCTTGCTACACCCTTCCTCCACATCACAAATGGTGAGTCGTGTCCCCGAACATATATCAATCCTTCCTGTGGTTGCGTCCGGGCGATTGGGCTGCTTATCGTGATGGATGTGACTTGGGTCAGGCGGATGAGGCTCCAGGAACCTTGGGCGATTCCGGACGACTTCGAGCATTGTACTGAAGCTTCTCCCATATCTAGTCTACCGAACTCGCCACAACATACGCCGCTCTCATCCTCGCCGATGAGGGTATTGAAATCACCGTGCGTCTTCCTGATCTACGTCAATCCATGTCATTCACTAAGTTTGCTATCTCCCTCTGCTCTCAAACTCAAACCATAATTCTTGGAAAATACGTGTCTACCTATGTCAAACCTACCGGAATACTCCCATCCCCTAAACGCTCTCCTAATCCAGTCCGACAAAATTGTCGCTTTGACTACCGCTGCTGGTGTTGAAGTCGAGCCGATATGGGCCAGCCTCCTCGCAAAAGCTCTTGAGGGCAAGAACGTGAAAGACCTTCTATCAAATGTTGGGTCTGGCGGTGGTGCCCCTGCCGCTGCCGCTCCTGCTGCCGCCGCCGGAGGTGCTGCTGCCGAAGCACCAAAAGAGGAAGAGAAGAAGGAGGAAGAGAAGGAAGAGTCAGACGACGACATGGTCAGTCCCTGTGTTCGAATCTACCGTAGCTACATGCTGACTGTGTCCGCGTTTTCCTCTTTGTTGTGGTGTTGGTCTTCACGATTTGTAGGGCTTCGGTCTCTTCGATTAATTGTTATGTATATCGCCTTGTCTACATGTATTTGCGTGCATCACCTACATAATTCCTCTGAAATCACTTATCTTGACATTGGCAACTTGGGCGAAACTCTGAGAATGTGCTTCACGCTTCACTATTGCTTCACCTTCGGTTCTGGATCTGCACCTCTTCGAAGCGTAACGATCCTCGGAATGACACCCCTCGTATAGACACTGAGAGGCAGCGGAATCAAGCTTCTGTGGCTCAGTTGGCTAGAGCGTTGGTCTCATACTATCGTATGATCACAGTTTCCTGTGAGCAATCCAAAGGTCGCAAGTTCGAGCCTTGCCAGGAGCAGGATCTTTTGCTTTTTCCTTCGCGCGAAAATAATAAATAGGTGGAATCTACGCGTCCGTACAACTACGTCGAAGATGCGGTATGATACGTAGTTGTAACTGGCCCTTGACTAGTGGGCCTAACATGGTAAACCTTTGTTATCTGTAAAGGAAGTCGTCTAGGTATAACACCATAAGGTGGAAGATTGTTGTCCGCGTACGCCCCATGCAATGAAGACGACCTCTCTCCAGCGACAGCACCAACAGAGGGTCTAGCAACGGGCTCAACAGAGTCGGAGTTAGGGGAATGAATACTCAATTGATCAAGGATATCAAGAGGTTGTGTTGATGGTAAAGGAGAGTTGGGAGGTAACAGCCTGCTGATGGACACAGGTGATTCAGGCAATTGAGATGCAAGTGATTGAGGTCGCTTTCGGAAGCGAAGATGGCACAGCCCAATTATGACGATGAGTGCCAGAGCCGATATACCCCCAAAGACTGCGCCTGCAACCTTTCCTGGTGAAGGTCCTGTCCGGCTTGGCTCACTTCGGTCTATTCTGGACTCCAAGGGTGGCGATGTTCCACCAGATCTCGTGGTAGAGGGTGAGGGTTGAGGTTGAGTCAATGTCGACGAGCTAGTAGAAAATGAGGGTGAAGGTGAAGATGGTGAAGATGAGGATGATGTAGCAGTGATCCCAGTGGCAACGATTGGAGTCGATGATCTGGTACTTTTAGGTACCAAGGTTGATGAGAGTTGACTGAGGGTAGATGACCTGGAAGTAGCGCGGTCGGACACGCGGAGTGAAATCGATGCCTTGCTGGTTGACGGTGCTGGCAACACTTGCGTCACTGGTGGATTTGGTTGGGGTTGGTTCGGAGGTCCTAATCTCCCGTCGTCTTGACTGAAAAGAGCTCAATGAAGGCGAGCTCTGGAATTCGAGAAATACGAAAGGGGACTTACGTGTAGAGTATGTAGTCGAGGATCACTCGAGAGCTACCTGGCTCACTATCTGATATCATCAGCTTATGCGTGCTACCAGCCAGCCCCGTCGCAGAGAAAACGCAGGTGTTATAAATGAAACCAGAATTATCGGAAGCTGGCTGTACAAAGCTACCCCGAAGCTCGTCATCGACATAAAAGAGCATGTTCGAGCCGCCGTCAAGACTATCACGCGTTTGTGCTATGATGCAAAATACATAGACCGCAGTACCTGGAGCAAAGATCTTCAATATGATGCACTGATGAGGAGATAGAGGATGGTCTACCAAAGAACGAGACAGAAGCACTGATGGGTGTTCCGGCGTGTTTATTTTGAAGGTCTTGAGAAAAGGTATAAGTACCTTCTGTCCAAGTACCCTATAGAGCTACGTGAAGACATTCTGATGCATCACAGTGTTTGTGGCAAATTACTTACGCTGAATGCCCTCTGGGAATCAGGTTGGGGATCACAATGCGTGCATGCACCAGAATTCCATGCATCAGCCGGAGAGTAACTGATCTTCTGTCCATTTATAGGATCGCCATTGGAATCGTCGATAGTGAGGTTTTGAAGTATTGAATGAACGAATGTGAAGTGTATGGAGAAAGAAAACAGCACTGAAAGAAGTGACACCGTGGCCATCCCAAGGGATGGAGAATAGCATGTCGGCTTGTATATAAGTAGAAAACTAGGTTGGGTCTTCCGACGCCGAACATTGTGATGACCTGGGGTATCCTTTGAGTGAAAAAGAGCACAGGTATCTATTCATGATTGAGTACTCGCGTACTGAGAGGTGATGGGAAGCGACGAACCTTTGATGCCAAACTTGGATGGAGTGAAGAACTCGACTGATGCTATAACTTACAAATCACGGCAGAAAGTGTCCGAGAATGATGGGGTTGACAGTGTAGGAGGTTGACAGTTCGTGATGTGTGAACTACCATTCAATTATACTACCATCCTTTCCTCGCCAAACGGGATTCGTCCACGGTGCCTGCTGAACAAAGTGTTTCGCAGCCACTTCACGAACCAGATTTTCATTGATCTCAATTCCTATCCCTGGGCCTTGGGATCACAGAGTGAGATGAATATAGATGTTGGTGAAGGTCATGAGATAATAACTCACGTTGAAGAATAGCGATATAACCGTTTTCAATGGCGAAGACAGAGGGGTCCTTCAAGTAAGTGTATAGATCAGCTTCATCACCTTCGGTCGTGGATACGTTGTAGTGAATCTAGGAGATCGATGTCCGGTTAGCTATTGGAAGGGGACGAAAGACAACAGAGAAGAACCTTCCAACTCATCTCCTGGATAACGACTGTTGCCCATTAGCATCTGACCCGGAAAGTTGCTGCGGATTCGACGTACAATTGGGTGCAGAGGTAGCAACTTGCATGCACGCGGCAAGTGCAACAGGTCCAAGGGGACAATGGGGAGCGAGGCCGACATCATAGGTTTCGGTCATCGAAGCCAGTCGATGGAGTTCACTGATGCCACCGCAATGGGAAACCTATTCAAAGTTTGAGAAACGGATCCGAGAAAAACGACGCCAAGCAAGAGGTACATCTGGCTGAGCGATATCAATGGCCCTTCGTTCGAGATAAGGGCGGAAGTCATTGCGAGTATATAAACGCTCGCCGAGGGCAATGGGAGTGGATGTCATGCGTGCTAAATCAGCAATTTCTTCGGGTTGAGTAGGAAGCAGAGGCTCTAAGACGATCTGAATGAGCAGCGAGTTGGATGGTAGCGTGTATCAGGGCACTACCTTCCAGGAAAAGGAGACCATGAGGTTCGAGGAGTTTGGCTAGCTGCTTGGCCATGCCTTTGTGCAGTCTACCATGGAAATCGACACCAACATCGAGACCCGTTTTTCTGACTTGGTCTACTCGAGCAGCTGCCTCGGTGAGAAGTGTAGGGGTGTCGAGCCATGAAGTTGGCCCTACGGCGTTCATCTTAACTGCAGTGAATCCCTGCTCTTTGCGAGTAACAGCAGCATTGTAAACGTCGTCTGGACTATCTCCTCCAATCCATCCATAGACTTTGATGCGATCTCGCACCTTACCGCCAAGAAGCTGCCATACAGGCACACCGAGCTTCTTGCCTTTGATATCCCATAATGCGATATCCAGACCAGACAGTGCAGACTGTACATATGGTTTAAGAATTGGTCGTGGCGACAATGGTAACACACTTACCATAAGAACTGGCCCACCCCTGTAAAATCGCGCCCTGTACGCTGCTTGCCAGATATCTTGTATGTTGTCAGCGTCCTGGCCGACGAACCGCGAGCGTAGGTCGTTAAAGGCACCCTCAACGGCTTCTGTATGGCCCTCAAGGGTTCCTTCACCCCATCCAACGTATCCGTCTTCCGTTTCTACACGCACAAAGAGCCATCGAGGTGGTAGACGAAATATCTGAGTCAAAATAGTAAGAGGTCCGTGACCCTGGCACGAGAGATATGGAGCAACTACCTCGAGCTTGCGTATAAGACTTGGGGACATTGTGATTCAGACCCACCAATGCGGTCGCATGGTCTTATATATCCCCAGTCGTGGGTAAAGCACCTATAGGCATACGGCTGACCATTTAGAGCAAGGTCATGGGGAGGATTTGATGTCGAACAACTTAAACCCGGGTAGTGATGGTCTCACAGGGTTATCCCCTAGTCACAGGGGGACAGATTGACGGTCATAGAAAACCTAATGGTCATAATGGCATAAATCGACTGACAGGCACATAGAGTGTAGATAAGAGGAATAAGGTACATAATGGCAGTTGCATAGTGCCAGAGTCCAAAACGAACTGAAACCGCGAGTCGTCGGGTTGACGTGAAACTTCACTTGGTCTGAAGCCAGCCTTCGAGAACCTCCCACATTTTTTGTAGCAAGACTTCGGATTCCGGCCTCGAGTGAAGCTTTGAGACATCCTTGACCGAAGGTTCAGACCCGAGGCGACAATCAGCGGCACTGCCTATTTTCGCCAACTGCAGGGACAGATCCTTCTTGAATTTGACCATCATCGCCCTTGCAGCCTGAATGGGGAGCACGGTGAGAGCACCTTCACTAGACGTGACCTCTGAGGGATGAGTGTACCACAAGTCCTTCCCTGCGTGCATAACGAGGCTGGACAATGCTTCGAGATGATGTAGGGAGATTGAGTTCCCGACCAATATACGAATGCAAGTCATCGTCTGAAAAGCGCAGAGAAGACCACATTTGAAGAGATCACCAATGAAGGTGGTCAGACAGAGGGCGGAACGGATATACAAGGCATTGGCAGTCTGGAATGAGATGGCTTGAGGGGAAGTCTGAGAAGGGGATTAGAATGAGAATGAGATATAATCCGTGGTAAACGCACCAAGTCCCAGAATGCTTGATACGTTCCCAAGCAACATTCGCGAAGGTGCCATAGGAATTCGCGCGCAAGTTCGCGGCCGTAATGTTCTTTGAGTTCTTCTGACAGATACACAGAGAAGCGTGCAAGGAAAAATGTGTGCTTATCCCCATCGCAGTTCGAGCCGGTCCAACAGAGGTGTTGTGCCAACTCAGTTATACTCTGTGAATTCCAAGCGACCGACCTGACAAGGCTCCTAGCCTCTCGCTTCATCCGCGGAATGTCTTCGGTGGGACTTTGGGTGACCTGCTCGAAGAAAGGAAACCAGCAAGGCAAAGACCCAGGCGGCAAAGTAGGATGGTCAAAAGTGGCGACGGAAGGGCTGTTCTGAGGAACAAATTCGGAAGCTTTGGGGTTGAGTGACTTCAATCCATACGCATCTAGCTTCTGGCGAAGAATGTCTTGGTGGAGCTCCCAAGCGATTAACGCCTTTTCGTGAGTTGTTTGATATGGTCCCAACGACTGCAAGGTGGCGGTCGCGCTCGCATTGGAGGGCACTAATTCGAGGTCTTCATCATAGGTGGATGTTGAAGCGGAAGAGAAATCGCTCCCAGGTGCTTCGAAATCCTTCTCAGATTTCCAGAGAGCTCTGACGTTTTCATCCTTCAAGGACACGGACGAAACATGGTCACGATAGAAGAACGCCGGCGCGTCTAGCCCCAGAGGCGGCGGTGTGGTGCAGGCGAAGTCTTTGTTCGGATCGACAGTATCGGCGGCCATACGTGGACTCGAATGTGATGGCAACAGCGGCGATGGTTTTGTGAACGGTCGCCCAGTTGCGAATCGAGGGCCGCCATTGATGATTCGATGATTCATGGTCTATTGGTCTTCGGGGTGGGATGGTGCTTTTCGTATGAGTATGAGGTAGGGACTATATGAAGAGAGTGGGTCCATGGCCATTATATATATGGCGAGGGTTCTTGACGAAGAGTGGCGACTGTAGTAACGATGGGCAAGACAATGCTAGCCACCAGGGCATGTGGATGAACTTGTTCCGGGCGAAGTTGCCATAAATGGACGACAATAGAGAATTACAAAGGACTAAAATGGGGCATGGCGACCCAATTGTGGCATAGCGGAACAGGCATTGTTAGGGGAAGAAGTGGGTTGCTGAGGGTAATTGTGGTCATAGAGCAAGGGTGTTGACATGTTTCGTGGTGAAACGGCAAGGACACGTCCAGCGATATTGCGCTAGTGGTGGAGGTTTGGCCTTGAGGCGAGGGTTCAGGGGATGTAGGAAATGGAGATAATAATAACAAGCGCAATGCGAGTGGCCGACTACAAGGGAAGGCAAGAATAGCCACCGCGTACAGGGATGTAGTCGGGTCCAGCGTGAACTGGCCTCTCTGGGTTTCGAAACGCCGGTGATAGGTTCAGCGAGTTTGTATTCGTGTGGGCTACACAAAAGGCGTCAACAAGTCTCACACCCAGCTTACTAGCAAGGTGGAGCCGGTCAGCTTGAGAAAGCCATCAACCGACGCCGCTCAATTTGAAAGTGAGAGACACGAGGGAAAACCCGAGACAGTGGGGCATTGTGTTCATTGATGGAAATCCAAGCAGCAGCGACAATGCCAGTCTTGGGTGTCCGTGCTCGTCAAGAGTCGAACTTTGGCGACAGCCAGCTTCGGCAAAAGCTGCTCTTTGATCGAGGGCATGACGCTTGAATCGAGATGGCCGCCAACGAGAGCTGTGATTTTGAGTGTCACCTCACGCAATGTTCCAGTAGAAGCCAAACGACAAAGCGCGTCATCAAGTTGGGACCATTCAGCGAATATTTGAGAGATGACCTTGGCAAGGTCGGTGGATGCGATAGAGGGATGGGGATCGGAATTAGGCACGTTTATGTTTTCTGGGCTGACGAAGAACTCAAAGGATACTGACTTCAACTCGGAGATGCCAATTTGTTGGAGGGAGTTCACGATAGTGTGTGACGGATAGTTTGGGGGTATCTTCGTGAGCGTCAGGCACTTCAAACGAGGTAGCTTATGCAAATCCAACACTGGAATATCTAAGGAGGGTCCATAAGCAATAGTTCATTGTAGGTGGCATGGTAGCAAACTTACAAGCGTCGACATCCAATGTTCCGATAGCCAATGATATTCTCTCTATGGACCCAGCACATTTCAGTAACATGGAGTTGACACCGGCCAAACCACCTAAACAGCCTACACGCATCAAGGAGAGGATGCGAAGGCGGTCGAGGAGGATTTGCACCGAGCCACCGTCCATGTCCAGAGCCTTCTGCGCCAACAAATTGAAGAGAGATGTCGCAGATGAAGCCTCGAAATGAATCTCATCAAGATGGTAGCTGAGTACCCTGTTTGTATTTTCATCATCGCCCTTCGGTCTCTCTCGAGGGTAGAGCAAGGCATCGCGGGGAACGAGTAGGTGTATGAACGGTTCGCCAGTTGAGGGTGCTACGACCTTGACGATTACGCGCTTCAGAGAAGGGGCGAATTTGAGTAGAGTTCTCTTCGAGTGAACCCCAGGCGTTTTGGAGTCATTTACGCTAGTAAGGATCAGAGGAATCCTTTTCAACGCGTCGCCAAACGCCACCTGGCTTTGATGCATGCCTGTGACCGGTAGCATTTGTAGCGACTCCCATCGTAGCTGAAGGTAGACGGTAAATGTCTCGAGGTTGCTGAACGATCCTAAGAACCGAGTGTCGACGGGGAGCGTGACCTCTTCGCGTTGGGGTTTCGATTCGTAGAAGGAACCGAATGACTCAACAATTCTCATATGGGCCCTCTTGCCATCTATTATCCGAACCTCGAGGTGTCGTACCAGCCCCAGCAAGTCAAGCCTCGTCAAATTAGCGTATACCTCTTCAGGCTTATGAAGCCTGATTCTGTACCTCGGATGCACGCCTCTATACACATCCGAAACATCCAACAAAAACCGAACAGATTTGAAAAGTCTAGTTTTGCATGGCTGCCACCACGAATGACAAACGAGTGACGCGTTCTTCAGCGAGGGAGTATTGGACTCGAGAAAGTCGAAGATATCGTTGATAACGTCTTGTGGTATGTTGATGATTTTCCTACGGCGTTGGAAGAATGGATGGGCGCCCCATGGATTGAGCGGGTCAGTGGGGACTGTTTGTGGTTTCCGGTTGTATGACTGGAGAGAGTAAATGCGTTGAGGATTTCGGGTAGTCATTCTTGTGCCGAAGTTATCGAAAAACTCCCAGCCAAGCGAGAGGCCCATCAGCGTGTCAGGCCTTCAGGGTCCACTCAAAACGAGGAGAGTTTGGATATCTGTTGAAATTCTGGAATACAGTCGTAGGTAAGTAATCTACTCTACTCACTAAAATGCACATAAGCGGGGTCGNTACACAGATGGGGAGCCTCAGAGAAACGAAACGCCAAAAAGTTAAACGATGAGGAGAAGCTACTACGGAGATTACATTATTAAAAAGGGTAGCACAGAAAATTTGGCATGAAGTTGGGATGATGGATACACCAAGAAAAAACCATTGAGGAGCGGGTTGTGGAAAGGAAACGCTTAACCGCAGAATTCCATGCCAGGGCATCCAATGACGGTTCCGAATTCTAGGCAGGAAACTTAGATAAACGAAGGAAAAACGAAAAAGACGAGAAGACTTACTGCCACCATCAACACCAGCGACGGCAAGGAGAGCTTGGAAGACACCACCAAGACCCTCACCAGCGAGGAGACCAGCAGCGATAGCGAACATGTACATGTCGTATCCAGCAGGGTTGCGCTTGAGCCAGAAGTAGTTGACTGAGGAGCCAACAGCCCTAGATATCACGAACATGGGTCAGGAAACGCAATCTGATGAGGCAAGGAAAGCGACATACATGGCGATAGAGTAGAAGACCTGGGGAACGACGAAGGCGAGACCGATGGCGTTCCAGTTGGGAACATACCCTTGCCACTTCTTGGGGATGAGGTAGTGCTTGATAAAGACAGTGAGGGCAGCAGCGATGGATAGACCGATAGCGGTGTAGCCAGACGAAGGGGGGATGGCTGAATGGTTCCGTCAGTCAACGAGAAGCCCACCTCGGCCAAGTGAATGAAAACGTACGCAAGCTAGGGGCGGAGACAGCAATAGCGACAGCAGCCCAAGCAGAGACGGAGGGAGCGCCGTAAGTGCATTGTCCACTTGCTGGCGGGTTGCTGAGAACGGTCACGTCAATAACCATACTTCCTCCAGAAGACCACGCGAACTCACATGATGCAAGGTGTAGCGGTGGTGAAGAGGATGAACAATCCAGTGGTCAAGAACACAGCGACGACTGAGCCGACAAGCTGAGCAACAAACTGGTTGCGGGGCTTGGCCCGGAGGAGGTAACCCGTCTTCAAATCACCCGTCATATCGGAGGCTTGAGCAGCAGAACCGGCAGCAATGACACCAGCCGTAAGATTGAACATCTGACCGGTTTCCTGGGGCATGCCAGAACCTTTGCCAATACCACCAAAGATGAGTTGAGAAGCCTATGATTTCGCATCGCAGCGTGAGTAAGCCGATCGAAAACGGCCAAAGCAAGACGACTAACCTTGGCGACAGTGCTGACAGGGTTAACATCTGTCTGACCGGAACTCTGCACACCGATGAAAGAGAAGAGGAAACCAAGGAGAAGAGCCAAGATGGCTTCGCCGACATTCATGTGGAACTGGGTAGCAAGGATGGCGCAGCACATGACGGTGCTCAAGAAGAGACCAATAGACCACCAGGAGAATGGGATTCTGTCTTCCATCGGGGTTTGATCTTCATCTTCTGGATCAAGTTCGCGACTTCCAACCCAGGTTCTTGGGTTCAAACCACTGAGAGCACCGGGCTTGGCCAAGCCTAAGCGACGAAGTCAGTTGATATCAAGCATATGGTTGGGGGGTACACGTACTGGCAAAGAAGGGCAGAAGACTGACGAAGATATCCGTGAAGGAGTAGACCAACATGACGAGGACACCAGGCCAGAGAAGCCAGTAACGTGGCGAGGGCGAAGTGACGTAACGGGTTGGGTCGGAGAAGGACAAGGCGTTGTACGACATCAATTCGGGGAATTCCTCGCTGACAGCAACGCCAACGGCAAGACCATTCTTGACGAGGGAGGGTGCGACTAACGGCCGTAAGTAACAGGGCGAGAGGAATTGTAATGAGTTACGCACTGATGCCCCAAGCGAGAACGGATCCACCAACTAACGTGAAAGATAAGCTTATCAACTCTCAGTGAAGAAGTATAGACATACAGAAACTCCAACTGGCGTTGAGACCAGACAACATACCGGCACCATCTAGAAAGGGTATAAATAATCATAAACTGACCGGTACGATCTGAAAGACGTACAGAAGGCAGGAGTGACTGTAGTATGGCAAAATGAGTAATGATGGCAATAGAAGACCAGAACAAATTACGCACACTCAATCCACCATCCATAGTTTTCCAACGAGATGATGCTTGTGAAACCAAGTCGGAAAAGAGTCCAACCAATGTGCCAGTCATAGATCTAGATAGAATGGTTACCAAGAATGCACAGAGATACGGAAGGAATATACGCACAACACCAGGAGCATATCCAGTCATAACCTTGTAGACGAAAGTAACGATGAAGGTGTACAAGAGGGCGAGCGACTTCTTCTTGGCAGAGATGGCACCAGTTCGGCCGTTATGCAAGGAACGGATGGTGTACGCGGTGGCAGCGGGAGTAGGGAAAGTCAACTTCTGCTTGATGATGTAGTATCGTCTCAGAGGGATGACGAAGAACACGCCAAAGAAGCCAGCGCAGGTCGTAAGGGCGATAAGCTTTCCGACATCTTGTTGGGGGAGCTCCGAGAGCAAGCCCAATCGGTACATGGCGGGAACGGCAGAGACGAAGAGAATCCCAAGGCCACCAGATGCTGAAGACTACGGTTAGGCCTTCAACCCAATTTCGAGGATAGATTGAGAATTTACCAGTAGCAGCACTGGAGGCGAGTTAGTCGGGTATCGTTCATATTGGTGGGCATTACTTACCTCTGGACGGTACAATTCTCCTTAGGACCAAATGAGCCACCAAGGAAACGACCAAGGATGCCCGACTCCGGTATTATCCTGGCGAAGGGCTTCAAGATGGCGAAACCGAAGATGGCTCCGAAAAGTTGGGGGCCGAAGGTGAATCCCTGCAAAGTATTGTGTCAATACTAAGCTGCAAGCTCATTACACAGTGGGGTCTCACAGTCTTGAGACCGAGGTAGATATTGGAGGCACCAACTAATTTACGGTGTTATTTCAAGTGGTAATGGCCAGGGTTGATCGAACATACCGACAGCACCGAGAACCGACCCAACAAATAGCGCCCTGGGGAAAAAAGATATGATTGAGACGGTATATCGCACATCCAACGTAGTTTGCATACCTGAAAGTGAGTTGATGGGTCTCTTCCGGTTCGTCGGGGTCGATGGGGAACGGTTTGGTGCTATTGAAATCCCGACTATGAACGACCCTTCACCATCTCAGCAAGCGGCGAGCACTCACACATCGTGATCGTCAAAAGTGTCGATGTGTTCCTCGATACCACGTTCCAGCTTCTCGTTCGGGTAATCCACGCTGGATGAATGGGTGCGTTGGACCTCGGGCATCACAACGTCATCGCTAGTCTTCTTTTCAGACATCATTTCGGAGAGCAGTCTGTACGTGGGCTTATCCTACGGAGCGGACAGCCAGCGACGAGGGGAACTGCAAGGAAGATGGCGTCGAAAGACGAGGAGAAGGAACTTCGGGGGGGGNAAAGCTTCTTGACTGATTGGGACTTGGGAATTCTTGGTATTTGAATCATTTCCCAAGCGTGCTGAAGATTCGGAGCGTTTGGAGCATGGGGATGTCGCAAGGCCTCTCCCGTCCCATATGCTTAGGAACTATCATGTTTCCGAGTGGTATGGATGGCCATTTAGGGTGCAGACACGCCCATCCGGCGTAAATATCATGGGCGCTAAGAGCCGCTGAGTCCAAAGTCACCTCTCAGTCCATGCGGTGGTCCTCCGGTAGCAAGTTTGATTCTGGTCGCTTCCTCCATACCGACTCATACAAATCGCGCCATCATCAGAGCCCACTGACACCAAGATTCCGTGGCACACGAGTCATATTAAAGCCTGACAGCGGCGCGGGCGCAATAGGATACTTTCGTCCACCTATACCATCATCCAATGCACGAACTAGGAGGCCTCTTGCCCAGTGGCCGAGGAAATGCACCATATGTAACCAACGACTAAAACATACAGAGCTGTTTGGGATTGTCCCAGGTTCCCTGAGACTAGACATATCCCAGGAGGGCGCAGCATGTGGAACCCACCACTACGGTTAACAAGCCTGTGCGGGGATAAGCGACCTAAATGAATACACATCGTAGATTGGTGGATTGAGCGAAGCCAATGACAGAGACCGTAGAAAGAAGCCGACGGATGGGCGCGCATCGTCTCCCATATTAGACCAGCATCGTCTCCCACAATAGACCAGTAGTTGACGAACAACAGACCGAAGCTAGAACCGCCAACCACGGAGTCGGGGTGTTTACTCTCACAGACTTGGATGCCAGCGGTAGATGAGTCGAGATTCCTGCTAGGAGGCAAGCAAAGTTTGATGGGCACCTGGACTCCGAGAGAAGTTACCCCGAGTGGGTTCAAGCCTGGAAGGAAGTACACACGCGACGAGGTCTAGTATATTCTTAGTCGAGTCATGACAAAGACGCACCATAACTACTCACCACGGTCTATCACTCCCATCTCTCCACCTCCTCATTACGAAGCCGAAGAATTCTGAAGAATAGAAACGAACTCACGCAGTACAAAAGAACACTTATCTCATGGACACCATCACAAANGGCGTGTGGGGGGAAGCAGAAAAAAAAGTGATATTGGAATCTAATTCAATATCAACGGGACCCGGAGAAGAGCTGAGAGTTCACTTCTTCGAATCATCAGGTTTATCCCTCTGGATAAGACCAACGCCAACAATCGTTCCAGAAGCGAGTGCATCAGCGGACTTTCCGTCGTGCTTTGCTTTATGTTCGAGTTGTCGGATGTATTCGTCTTGGACGGCTTTTGCGCGGGCAATCTGGAGTGTAGGTGGATCCGTTCGCCATGACAGAGCGAAAGAAATGTGAAGGATAGAGGTTAAAGGCAGTTAGGAATATGATTGTGCAGGATAGGGCAAAGTCCACGCACTTCTTTCGGATGATGCAAGCATTCTAGGTAATCCTCAGACTGAGGACGACATTCCGTCGGGTTACTGGTTTGTGCATAACACTAATGACACCCAAACAAGCAATAGTCAGCACCTTCGCATGTATAAGTTTAGAGCTTAAGTACAAGGCAACACACCTTGGAAAATTCCTGCCAGTAGGCAAAACACCGTGATCGTCCTGCGAGGTTTACGAGTATCCAATTAGCTTGACGCAATAACAAATGGCCGTATCCGAACCTCCGGAGTAGCCAAACCCAGACTGATAGCGAGGAAAGTCAGCTCGAAGGACAAAAATCGACGCTATGGAAGCGAACATACAGCCATGATAGAAGAGGGTTAGAGATTTGAGTTGAAGTTGTGGCCTCGGATGTTCAGAACAACGGCGAGATGCGTGGGATGAGTTTATTGACCGTGGGAATGCTATGTACCCAGTGACGGCCAGTTGCTAAGTCAGTGTCCCAAACCGTCGGCGGAAGAGCATGTTTTTCACGAGTTTCCTCGATTTCTTGAACGCATCGTGCCGTTCATGCTTCAACAATGGTAGTCAAGAGCCAACTGTACTTTCGCAGTAAAATCAAAAATAAATATTGAGACCCGTAGGTCTACCACTCCGGGAAAGCGTGTCATCCTTGTGCAGGGGCCATGCTAATCTTCTCTGTATCGTTCCAATTTTTTCGTATGTCACCCCGAAGGGGACAGACCTTGATAAGGAGTCTGAAGGCATGACAGCAGAGTTTGTGAATGTGTTCAGCCAACCGGTGCCCTTCCGTTTTTGGTGGGGACATTGGGCGCTCAGATAAGCGCCCCATTCCGATCGTTGCTCCTGAATATTGAATCCCAACTTGTCCTCAAAACGTTCTCTTCCTCAACAGCATCTCCTCGAATCTGCAGAAATGGCTAATCAAGCAGAGATTGCATTCGCAAAGACGTTTCTGAACACGCTATCTACACAGCCTGTCACGTATGCTGACGATTATCAGCAGCCGCCAGAGAATTCACTGAAGAAGGTCCCAATCTTGCCTGTACGCTATCATTCATAACCGCCATGTTCCAGTCCGTAATCTGCATCGTGCTTACTATTGCTGTTATTTAGATTGATCTTCCGCCCCCACCTGAGCGGCCTGATGAAGATGTGGTCATGGCGTCACAGGGTACGTATCATACAGTACGCTAGTACGTGTCAAATGCTCATGAACAGCTAATCTACAATGCTTTCAACGCGTGCATCATGCGCTAATCATACAGACGGCATTTCTATAACCATCAAATCCCTTAAGCCTCCTGCCTCGTTCAGTCTGACAGTCGACCCGACGGACACGATTTCGGATATAAAGTCCAAGTTGGCTGCCCAACCGACTGCACCCCCACCCGACGTCCAGAGACTTTTGCTTAAAGGAAAGGCATTGGTGGACACCAAGCTTCTCAAAGACTACAATATCGCAGACGGCGCTACAGTCACACTCATGTTCAAACCTGGCTACGAATGGGATCCTACGAAACCGTCTCCGCAGCCATCTCCCCCCTCTCCCACTCCGTCGATCACGCTCGTTGACGCAGCAAAAGCACACCCAGCTGGCGGACGGAAACATCAGCGTATACCTTCGGTCGTCCTTTCTCCATCTCCAGGAAGCTCTTCACCCGTCTTTGACAAACCCATCGACATCACACTGTCACTCGATGCTCCACCTTCCCTATCCCCTGACATCTCGTCATATCACACCACGGTATCAAAACCAGAGTTTTGGGGTCGTCTTCGCAATTTCTTGAGGTACCTGCTTGCTTCCGCGCTTTACAGCCCGAACGTATGCTCACACATCATATGACCCTCATGTAGGAACGAATTTGCGGCAGAATCAGACGCACTCCAAGCATGGGAAGACTTCCTTGTCGCCACGAAAGGCACGCTCACCGCGAGTGAGATCGCCAAGATACGCGACGAAGTTGGTGTTATTGGTATGGCCGGTACCTAAGAAAGCCGCCACCCCCTTCCCCCAAGCAATTTCTCCTTTAGTTTTACATGTGGCCGGTTTTCTTAGCTTTTCTCGTCTTGTTTTCATGCACAAGTGGAGGGACCATCATTTCTCGCTCATGGGTTTTGTACCAATCGTCAGAGTGGCATGTTGTTTCATATGACTGTTGCAACAACGCAACATGCGTGTGTGATTACCCTATATTGTTGAACACTACACGCTTGCCTCTACCAGACTAGTGATTGACTGTGACTTGAAGCTTGAAGCGCACCCGTCCAAACAGCTTGAACTTGGACGTCGGGCTTCACCAAGGCTTCACTTCAACGTCAATCCGATATCGACTATGCACTGGAGGTTCTTTTGATTCACTCAACGTTGCTGAGGCCTGTCTTGGACCGGCTGGTCTGAAGGTCATGTTCTGCCATTGGAGTTCGCTACTGGGCAATCACGATGGAGTCTCCGACGTCGAGCCTACGCTCTTCAAGCTTCAAGCCGCTAAGCGTAACCAAGATCACACGGCGAAGTAGAGTTAGCTCGTCGAAGCTACTCTTGAAATGCCGATGCAAAGGGAATAACAAGACGTCCATGGCGGTAAAGTACAGCAAAGCAGCGAATACAACTAATGTACAAATGATATATATGGCCTTATGAGCCTGGTATCATGTAGATGGCAGCCAATTCTTCCCTCGCCAATCGACCTGAGTAACGCCAAAACTATACTCAGGTATCCTATCGTCTTCTTCCGAGCGCGGCTTTTCCGACTGGGACTGGTTCTGAGACGGCATAGCAATCATGACTGTCACCTGTACTGATACAGGGGACGAAGGGCTGTCCAAGTTCGAGGGGGACCTCTCCTTGCTGGTTTCGCCTGGTTTGTGAGGGGATCGCAACCGCCAAGGGGCATGATGGAGGATTTGGCGAAGTCGGGATGGAGATGAAGATGTAGGCGTAGGTTGCGCTGATGTGGGCAATGGTGATTTAGACGAGGGCCATTTCGCCGTCGCAGATAATGGCTAATGCATATGAAACATTCGCTTATGAGATCCTGACGTCAAGCTCTCGGGCATGATATCTACTCACCGTCATCGTAGCCCACGTATGACCGCCTGCACCTATCCACGGCTCAATGAAGACGGGTTCCTTCTGAGGGGGTTGCGCCGCATCCTCCGCCGCCCATTCCGCCATCATGCCCCGTCGTGTCAGGAAACGACGCCTGGTGCCAACCCCACATCCCACAAATATCAGCAACAGCGCGATAAATGTGATCAGAAATCCGAAGAAGTAGTTCGCCCCTCTCTGCATGTTGTCTGGTTGCCCGGTCGGCGTCGGCATTGGTGAGGCTGACGCCGATTCGAATAATGCGGTTCCAGTCGAGCTCGCGGAGAGGGGTAATGATGTTGACATTGTGGTGGTAATAACTTCAAGTAATCCTGAGAGGATTACCTATGTAGAGGGTAAATACGAAGGGGTGTGAGACGTTGCTTATGAAGGTATCCGGGCCATAAAAAGGTTGCGGGAAGAAACCCTGAGGGGTCTCAATCTTTCTGACCTGAGGAGATGATGTAATATTCTTTTGTGTACCTGAGTGATCGTTGCACGGTATAGGCGGAAAGGTTAACTAGCGCCACCCCCACAATAGCCGTTGCAGTCGAGCCAAGTTCATTGCTGTTCATTGCCATCGTGATAATCCGAATCGTATGTACGACAAAAAATAATCCATTCATTGTGCCACTGAAATTGACACCCATTTTANCAATTGACAATCCATGTTTACGCGATTCCGATACCGGGCTGACCAGGAGTGGGCACAGCCGTCGGAACGGTAGTAGGTTGGAGGGCAGTGTTCCAAGTAGCGGTTGTAGGATAAGCAGTCGTTGCCATTGGGATGGCGGTCGTTCCGTAGATCGCAGTGGGGCCGGGGACTGAAGCGACGGTTAATTCAGAATCTCTAATAAATGTAGTCAGAAACACAGGTACATACCGGTGTAAGTCTCGAGAGGTGGCCAGTAGATGTTGACCAAGATGCCAGGGTCTGAGCTGCTGTAGGCACCTGGGAGGCTGACTCCGAGAGGAACGGTGGAACCGGAACCTCCGACGTTAATCTGGAAGCATGACATGTACAACCTGCGGAAACGTTRGTTAATTGCATCGAAGCCAATTGATGAAATGGACGTACTGAGCACCGCCAGGTGAACCCGCAGCATGGAGGGCTAAGTGCGGAAGTAAGCATTTACCGGCAAATGCACTTGGAATGTAGACTAACCAATGACTTCAGCACGAAGGAGGTAGTGGCCAGGCGCGAGACCTGATGGYACGGTGAAWGTGTAATGACCGCAATTGTCCTAATATCCGATGATGAGCACGTTCCTWTKCCYTCATMAARAAGGRCACTTACATTAAGAACATCTGCGGTGATGGGAGACGANKCAAGNRSGGTAAATTAGGWTGWCCATATAGGYGGTAAAGGGGARKAAGGTAYYACTCACGGACACCAAAGTATTGWGGGTTGTTGGAGACTAAGCCCATTTCATGGACCTTGAACCAACTTGCGGCAGAGCCAACAGCAGTRGTKGCATCAGATACTTTGGCGAAGTAGATCTAGATGCGAAACAAATGGTCAACCCCTCGMSTMGRANRGARWYAGTAARMCTAKCGCACYGTGACGGGGCCGTAATGGTTTCCACCGATAGCTTCTGTGGCGCAAGTACGATCACCGAGTTGTTGATGCATCTCGACGGTGACTCGGTCTCCCGCTAGNAACCCAMGAAGTAWGTNAATGGTGAGANCGATGGACGAAANWTCRCGMARCYCACGTTGGACGTTGCACACRCCAGCRCTYGAAGCTGCGTTAGCATTGCAAGCRAGATCCTGTGGAYAGGTYAGMCYAGGSMAAYGYAATASGAAGAGTCAAAACTCTTACRTTGCTAGTCACGTCCGTGACAGGTGARTTGGATGCGGGTTGACGGACACAGGAATTTCCAGCATCAACACCGTTGATCCATAGCTGTTGGAAGGTAGCGTGTGCTGAGGCRGACGCGACGAAGCACGCGGCGGCAAACAATTTGAGAAGCATGRGGAAGGAGAAGAAACGGTCGTTAGGAAACGAGCCCAATTTGCCTGACTTTTATACCGAGCAGACAACCATATCGWCCCAAGCGCGGCGGCATAACATGACGTGCATCTCATGAACTTACTTCCGCAYTTCTTCCATGTCAAGGACCGCCATACGAGCAAGTTGTGCGGCAACTGATCCTTTTTCAAGAGCCCAGAAACACGATCACGGATAAACTTGACGCCCCAAGAGAAAGCGGTATGTTTAGAAAGAAGCGAGGGTGGTGGACTTAGTGGGTTACCTGGGCGTGTTTAAGGAAGTAAGCAACCGGCTTGTGGAGCACCAGATGGTGTTGTCGGTTTTCGGAAAAATCTCACAGGAAGTCTCACCTCATATGATCAGAGAATGGGGCCAACTTGCCCGGGATTGCTCCGTTTCAATGATGAATTTTGGGGAGCGAATGTTCGGGCAAAGACTGAGCTTCTTGGTCCGTTTCCCTGAAGTAAAGTCACAAAAATGATAGCGATCATTCAGATGTTTCCGAGGCCGCCGTTAGGCCACGCAACTACAAGCCACGGTGTAAGTGTATTCGTGGGGCATTGGCACTATACGAGGTTGTTACATAGACAACGAAGGAAGAAGCGAGATAACATGCCAACAGGCAACGTTCGCACTGACGTCAATGCGGCAACCTAAGCGACTTTGCGACTTCGCATGACTTTGTTCCTCAAAGCCTGCTCTTTGAGCTCGCTTTCCCTCCTCTCAAGTTCTTCTTGTGCCTGCTTGGAAACCTAGAAAGTCCGATGAGGTGATGTCAAAACATGTCAAAGAGTTTGACTCACGGGTTTATCAAGATCATCATCCCAATTGCCTCTCTTCCGCTCAGCTTCTGCCTGACCCTTAATCTTGAGACCCTCTACAGGCAGAGGGGATCTATCTACGTCCATCTTATCAGCTGCATGAGCCGTTCTAGGACCAGATGCAGCACTATCAGATGGGCTGGGGCTGCGTCGTGGGCGTTTCGACTCCCGAGCTGTCTCCCTATTTCTCTCCCTGCTATTACCTCGTCGTCGCGGGGGTGGGTCTCTAGACCTAGAACGAGACGAAGAAGGTGATCGACGCCGTCTGCGTCTTGGACTTGCACTCCTTCGTCGATGCGGAGAAACGCTCCGGCGGCGAGCAGCGGACCGCCGGGGTGGTGACCTGGATCTGGAGGGAGAACGAGCGGAAGATATACGGTGTTTCGAAGGAGGACTACGACTATGATAATCACGAGGGCGACGGTCGCGAGGAGGAGTTGAAGAGGCTGAACGACCTCTGGATTTCGTTGGAGGAGGGGATCTCGACGACGAACGCGAACTAGAGTGCCGGGATGATGGACGCCGCCTAGGAGGGGGCGAGCGCGAGCTGTGGATATCTCTAGACGGGGACCTCCGTCTCGGAGGTGAGCGATGGCGTCTTTCCGGTGGGGGTGAACGAGACGAAGATGGCTGTCGACGACGTGGAGGAGAGCGAGAAGAAAATCTACGACGGCCACCCTTCAGCAAGCATTAGCAAGGCATTTCCAATGGTCGAGGTTTTACATACCCCGCTTGGACCACCACCGCGATTGCCCCAACCACTGTCTCGGGTTCGCCCATCCCTGTTATCCTCAAACCCGCCTCTTCCCCGTCCTCTTCCTCTTCCCCGTCCCCTTCCTCCCCGTCCTCCGCGATCACCATCTCGTATTTCATCCAACCGAGCGCGTCTGTCCCGTTCATCCAGTGCTCTTACATCACCTTCCCGAGCCTTGCGCATCTCTTCCTTTTTCTCTTCCAAGAACGTTCTGGGCACACCACTAACTTCACTTTGAGCCTCCAATAGGAGCTTCCATAGAGCAAGCATAAACGTAGGGGTATCTTTGGTCAAAAATCCGGTTAAATTAATTTGCATTTTCTTGGGATCAGGAAACTATGAGGAGGTTTTAGTCGCGAGGGCGAAGCAGACAAGGAGAAACGCACTGCTTGGTGTTCATTTTCAAGCAAGCCCATGGCGTACTCTACGACAACCTCGTCTTCAAAGCCAACTAACTCAGTCACCTTCTTGGCGGCCCAAGGTCTGATAACTTCCAAATTAACCTTTCTCATGTCAACCTTCGGATAGTCAGTACGTGCACTATGCACAAGAAACTAATTCAGAGGGCTTCACGCACCTTCTTATCGAATTCGGGTGGAAATTTCATACTTTTCAGCAACTTCAACTCTTTGTCAGAGAATCGCCGATCTTGCTCGGTCGAGGTCCCCTTGAAAAAGCCTTTGAAAAGTAAGCAAAATTGGTAGTGGTGAGCACAACTGAAGGATACCATATAGTGTGCCGTATCTCACCAGCGTCTGCCATGATTGAAAGACTGCGAGCAGATGGGGCACAGACTGGGGAAGGAAACGAAGTTTGACTTCTTACTCTCGCGAGTCGTTCCCACAGTTGGGACACAACAGGGGTCACAAGCAGATACATTTTCGATGCGAGTCTATTTTTCCAATGCATAGATAACAATGAGAAATGGGTGTTGGGAGGGATGATTGTAGGAATGTCATGTAGTAAACACATATGCGACACAGATGCTTTGCGAGCTTAGCAAGGAAATTCAAAAACGATGGTCGAAACATGTCGAGGAGTAATGTCGACGTCAAAGAAAAGAAGATCGGGACGAATACCATACGACAGCGGAAACAAGGGGCCTATTCTCCAGGCTCCAGAAAAAAAAAGAGGAGAAAAAAGAAANCTGTACAAAGTCAAGAAATGCGTTTGCTTCTCCGAGAAACTCCTTCAAAGAAAACAAAGAAAAGAACTTAAAACAGTTTTAGCTCTGTGTCTCGCCCGACTCAGTGGCGACCGCCTTCATCGAGGGATCCGAATCTGAGCGATGTATGACAGAGAGCCCCTCCGGACGCTTCGAAGACATTGAGTACGTTCTAGAGGGTTTGGCGTCTCCCCCAGATCCCTCTCCCTCAGGTGACTCTGCGCTCTCCGAAACAGGTTGTGTATCTTGGGTACTCAGCCCCACATCGCCCGAACCACCCTCTTCTTTCGTTTTCATGATTTCTTGAGCTACGTCAGTTGAGGTCCCCGGGCCGATAGGGCCATACGACATGCTGTCATACATATAGACGTTGTCGAAGTAGCCTCCAGGTTCAGGAACTTGCACTTCGCCAGGGGAGAAACTATGGGGCGGAGGATAATATCCCGGGCTAGGCAATGGATGTGGGTAGCCGACATGCATGTGTACAGGCGCGCCAACAGCTGGATTAATGAATGGGTTACTGGGAGCACCAGGTCGGCCATAAACTGAGCCAGGAGACATTGCAACGCCAGGGGAGAAGGCGGTAACCATATGGTGGTGAGCTACAGCAGGATGTTGATAGCCTTGAGACATGTGGTGGTGATGTGGTGATGAAGGTCCTAGCGTTGTCGGCGTGAATGATGACTGTGTAGGCGAGGAAGCAAGGGTCACCCCGCCCATTCCTATACTCATCATCTGGGGGTAATGCATTCCAGGATTAGATGGGTCAGAGTGATGGTGTATTGGAGAGGGTTGAGGCAGGAAGGTAAATGGCGGCATCGAAGGTGTAATTGGAGGCAACCCATGAGGCGTCATCGGCACAAGTGACGGATGTAATCCATGAGGACCATATGTATAACCTGGAGTAGCTGCATTTGCGGCAGATGTAGCATTTGTTGGAGTTGTATGAGCACCAGGATGGTACAACGGAGACATCCCATGCACGGGAGAGCCCATGCCAACCATCATCATTCCATGGGGTGATAACGAATGCGGAGGTGGTATGAAAGAGCTGACAGGAGGCAGCGTAATAGGCCCTGGGTGATGAGGATGTTGTTGATGGGATTGCTGATTTTGTGCCGCTCTAACATGACGTGGAGAACGCATACCAGGCCGACGTTGTTGTAAGACAGGTTGAGATTTCATGTTCGTGGAGGACGATGCTGTTTCAGAGGCTTTAGTCTGCGTAGCAGAGGGATGGGAATGGGAGTGCTGGATCATAGGCTTCGAGGAGGCATCAGAATTATGGATAGCGGTCTCCGAGTTTGCCCTCCTCTGGCCCGCATCCTCTGCGACGGTAAGGGACGAGTTGGATCGTTCCTGCTCGGTATCGTAACGTTGGATGGACGGTACTGCTGGTGGGTGTTTCGGCGAAAGCTGATCCGAAGTAACACTAGATGAAGCGAAAGACATACCACCGGAACTGGTTGCGGCAGAGGCAGATCGGCTCGCAGACGTTGAAGCAGGACTCCATGAACTAGTAGGCGTCGTTGGTTCATCTAACGAAGGGACGCCAGCATTTGTAGACAGTGGAGGCCGCCGTGTAGATTTGTGTGCACTAGTGTCCGCTCGGGGGCTCATGGCAGCGCCACGTCGAGCATCGTCAGCCTCTTCACCCGCCTTCGAAATGGCCAAGGATTGAAGCAAATCATCAATGTCAAGTCCACCGCTGACATCACGCCTAGGAGCCGATCGTCCTCTGCGCCCATCCTGATCTTCATGTCTTGTCGCCATATGCTCTCTAGCGCTCCAGTCCGCTTCCTGCGTGTCACCTATTCCGGACCACTTGCTCCGTTCCCAAGCATTCGAAGACACAGAAACACCCCGCTCCCGATAACCGCCGTGTCGGTCTGTTGACTGGTAATCAAATCCTCCGCGGTCCCATTCCCTGTCTGACAATCCTCTTCCGGCACTAGACATTCTCGACGTTGAGCTGGAGCTCTGCAATAGGGACTCTGTGATCGAAGATGGGATCGCCGAGGCAGAGCTTGGTGTAGGAGAGGGATACGAGCTCGGCAGCAGAGACTCAGGCAGTGACAAAGAAACCGGTAAGCCTTGTTGAGGATCGGACATTCCAGCACGAGACGTGCGATGGGGTGTTGTGGTGTTGCTGCTGCCAGAAAAGTCGCTGAGGTTCGTTCCAGTTCGGGACCGTGTCGTCTGAGGATATTGCGTATTCACACTTGGACTTCGAGAGCGTGACTGATGAACGGGCGAGTAAGGTTGTGAAGGTGGTAGTGACTGGCTGAACGGCGAAAAAGCTCGTGGTTGGTGCGACTGGGTACGCGACAAAGCAACAGCTGCTGAGATACTCAGAGGGAAGCTTGTCGCGTGTCTTGGGATGGGAGAAGCGTGAGTCTGCAGTTGTGGCTCCTTGAGCAACGGCGAAACCGGATTCGACAACAAACTACTGCCACTACCACTAGTTTGATGGAGAGACCGGTACCGCTCAGCACTGGGCGAATAGCCTGTCTCAGAGGCATCTTGTTCTGACGGTAGGCGACTTGAAGAGAGGAGACTCGACGATGATCCCCGCAAAGGTACGGCAGACAATGGCGTCATCCCAGATAAACTACTGGGTACGGGGAGGTCAAACAGCTGAGCTTGTGACTGTGAAAACTTGTCGAAGTGCACTTTCAGCGTTCGCCCGCTGAAATCATACCTATAGGGCAATTAGCTAAAACAGGTACGAAACTTAAAAATAAGACGTACCCATCAAAGTAACGCCTTGCTCTCTCAGCCTCTTCTTCACTCCTGAACACCACCGTTCCGAAACCTCTGCTCCGACCGTCTGACGCCAAGGCGACATCGGCGCGAAGTACAGGGCCCGAGAGTCGGAAGAGATCTTTGAGATCTTGCCATTGGACGTGGAATGGCAGCTACAGATTTCGTAGGCGCATCGATGTAGCGGTGATTTTTATTTTTACGGCGCAGACACACATCAAGTCGTTTTCACCATCGTTCATCGTGGCGATTTCATATGAGCATGATTTTGAGGGGATGTTTGGGTGTAGATTGCGCGATACACAACATGTCCGAAAGAAAGAAAAAGGAGATGGCAATGAGCATGCGTGTGGGGGATAACGAGCGAGGGAAAGAGATTACTACAAGATCTTGGGTAGGTGAAATGGATAAAATTACCGCAACTCACATTCCCGACGAAGAGTGTTCTATTTGGAGGGTTGTTTGTCCCTCCCACTAAGCTTGCTATACCTCCCATCCCCCCGTCGACAAGACTCATTGTCCCCGAAGCCCCCAGCCCGTTCATCCCAGATCCAACCGCTCCGCCAGTGCTAGGACGCTGATGATCGAAGGGTTCCATCATCGATTGATGAAGAGGGTCTGAAGGCCCCGGGGCTATGAGAGATTGCGAGAGGGTCCGAGAGTGTTGTAGGAGATGTTGAGGACTTGTTGGAACATTTTGAGCGGATTGAGAGTGGGTAAACGGTGGATGTTGAAGGGTATGAATGTGAGCAGGGGTATTCTGTGCGAGAAGGGTATGTGAAGCGACGCTGTGAGGGAAAATAGAGGAGGTGGGTGTTACAGAGGAAGGGCCGCTGTGGTGAAGGGTGGACGAAAATTCAATTTCGTCACGAAGCAAATCGGATCCTAGTAAATCGGTCAGTTGTATGATCAGACACGGCGGGGTCATTCTTGGGACTGGTTGAGTAAGGAAGTCTAGGGTCTGATATCCCCTCAACAAATAAAAAGATGGCTCGTCAAGCCATTTCGAAACGGAGACAGGTCCTTTGAGAATGTCTGATGCCTTCTCCCCTCTTTCGCCAGGAGACATAGTCATTTGTCTCGAGGAAAAGGTTCTCGAAGGGGACTGTGTCCGGTCAACAAAGATTTCTCTCCGTACACTGTTGCCTCGCCGTCCGAAAGTGCGGACGAGGGCATTCGCAAAGGCCCACTTCCTACCCACAACATGTCCACCCACGACGAATAGGCGCATGGCTGAGCAAGTAATTGCTCCTCTCGAAAGGCTCCCTCCCAGCCCAACGCTCATGACGAACCCGAACGAAACAAACGGCGGGTTGAGCGGATAATCAAGACACCCTCCCCAAAGAATATGACCACCCAAAACAAGAGAGAGACACACCTAATGTTGAAGATGGCGTCGCCGAGGAGATATACTCCCTACCTGACATGCCCAATGGCAAACCCAAATTACTTCCGCCAGGCATGGTCCCGCCTACGTTGGCTGACCGATCCGGGCGAACCTCAAGCACCCTCGTCTGCCACTCGTAGCCATTGTACATGTCCACGGCCCTCCCCGCATCCTCTGCGGTGGCTAGGAGCACAGTACCGAAACCACGAGAACGATTGTCCGGTCCCAATGATACATCGGCTCGTAGAACTGTCCCCGCCTTTCGGAAGAGATCCTTGAGGTCTTGCCATCGCACCCTGTATGGCAACTACAGCCCGCCAAATCATGAGTAGAGTATAGAATGAGTAGATTCGCTCTAAATACATACGTTACCCACAAACAACTGCGTACGAGTGTCTCGCGGAGCCGTGCGACCGTCTGAGGTGCCTCTGGACGAATTTGAAGTGGCCATTTGGATGATGGCCTCGATGTCATCGTTAGTGGGTGTCGCCATTACATTAGGCGTCGGCGACGTTGGCGGTGGTGAGCGTGAAGAGTCATCCATTAATGTAGGCGACGTCGCCGAAGGATGTGCGGAATGGAATAGAAAAAGACTAAGGCGTGGACTTAGAAAAATCGATGTTCTCCACTCGTTTGATCATGTTTACCCCAAGCCGGCGAGCGGCTCTAAGTACCATGCGGCCTCGAATTTCAGGAACGAGCGATTCGACTCCACCTATGATGCTGCAAGTCGTTCACGGGACGTGTTTCTTATACTTTTAAGCCTACGGCATCGATAATGTGGGTCGACTTCAACCGAGGCTTCATGGAATTGGACAAACCAAGAGTGAAGTTTGTAATTTCATCAGTGAGCTCAACATGAACATTACGAATCTACGAAATGCTCAAGGGCCAGAAACGCGAGAACGATGCGACAGTAAGTCGGAAGATGACCTCTGCCATTCCTATTGCGCACTGAACGTCAAGTGTTCGACCTGAGTGTTGACGAACCTTCTGGCCAAATTGGGAGGAACGGGTTTAATGCCAAGGACCCCCCTGCCCTTCTTCCATGACGCCTCGCCCCGGAGAGCAAATTCACTTCGAAGGCACGCTTCTCTCTCAATCCACAACCCAGCCGATCGGTCAAAGATGAGTTAGAGCGCGTCATCGCAAAGCCAGTCAGCGGCAACTGGAAGAGGCCATTTCCCTCGGCGAAACTGACGACGGGCGCATGGCTTTTGAGTGGGTGAAGGCAGTCGTGTACTTATGTACATAGGATCACTCATTCACGCAGGCGCAATCCCGTGGAGCAAGAAATTTATACGTTGACCGAAGTAGAATACAATAAATATGGCAAATGGTAAAGCGGCAGGAAAAGATACAGACAAGTCCCCAAAAGTACAATCACTTGGCACCTGCCGATGAGAACTGAAATGAGGGGGGAGGAGGAAATTAGCTGAGAAAAGAACGATGGCAAGAACAAAACCCACTTTGGTGACTGACTTGGTCCCTTCAGAGATGGCGTGCTTGGCAAGTTCACCAGGGAGAATGAGTCGGACGGATGTTTGGATTTCGCGTGATGAGATTGTTGACTTCTTGGAGTAGGCAGCAAGTTCTAGAGACGGAGTATGAGTCGCGTGGAAAGGTGACAAAGAACACCAACAACTTACTGGAAGCCTCAGTAGCGATACGCTCGAAGATATCATTGACGAAGCTGTTCAAGATGGCCATGGCCTTGTTCGAGATACCCGTATCAGGGTGGACCTGCTTAAGGACTACTCGAAATGAGATGCGAAACTCAAAGGGGACACGAAATGAGGACTTACCCTTGTAGATGTAAGAAGAGTAAGTCTCCTTGCGAGACTTCTTTCTCTTCTTCTTGTCACCATCAGCGCCGGACGAGGCGGCTGGCTTCGAAGTCTTCTTGCCAGCTTTGGAGCCGCCCTCTGCGGCGGACTTGGCGGGAGCCTTAGAGGCAGTGGCGGGGGCCTTGGAAGCGGTGGAAGCGGGTTTGGGGGCCATTGAGGATTTGGGAAGGTTGGTGGATGGACAAAGTTGGGTGGTACGCGATGATGGGTTGGGGGACGAGGAGGAGTGGCACCGAGCCTTTTAAGTGAACGCGTCAGTTTGTGGTTATTTGTTCGACGCGTGTCGCGTGATCTTGTTGATAAACAAAACGCGTCCTCACTATTTGGCGCGCTTGTGGCGCACTGACCAGGCCTTGGAGTATAAATACTGTGAAGGTGTCCGTTTGGCTCGAGTTCACTTTTTCCCCCCAACCATCACAACCCTCGACAACGCCCTCTCACTTTCGACTCTATAAATCATGTCCGGCAAAGGTGGAAAATCTGGCAAGGCCTCCTCTGGTGGCAAAGCTGGTGGCGACTCTTCCAAAACACAATCTCGTTCGGCCAAGGCGGGCCTCCAGTTCCCTGTTGGTCGTGTCCATCGTCTCCTGAAGAAGGGGAACTACGCACAACGTGTTGGTGCGGGTGCGCCAGGTCAGTCTCGCACGCCGACTCCGAGTTGATCCCACCATTGCTGACGTTGGGTTTCCTCTCAACCTCTAGTTTACCTCGCTGCTGTCCTCGAATACCTCGCTGCCGAAATTCTCGAACTCGCCGGTAACGCTGCTCGCGATAACAAGAAGCAGCGTATTGTCCCGAGGCATTTGCAACTCGCCATCCGTAATGACGAAGAGTGAGTGCACTCCTCGCTGCACCTGATCGTGGTGACTGACTTGTATCTTCTGTAGGTTGAACAAATTGCTAGGTCACGTCGTCATCTCCCAAGGAGGTGTTGTTCCATTCATCAATCCCGAGGTAAGCTTCGCTCCCCCCGTTGTGTTTTACTCCTCACGCTGACCTCCATCAAGTTGTTGCCCAGCAAAACCGCCAAAGGCAAGGCTGGCAATTCGCAAGAAGTTTAACCCTTCTTCGTTCCTGTTTCTTTTCTTCCTTGTTTGTACGGCTCGGTTCATCATCGTGTAATATTATCATTCGATTATTTATACTCTATATCTTCATCTATGGTAGATGCTTTGTTCTCCTTGCACCTACTGAACTTGGAATTTTCGAAACTTGAACGTATGAGTGACGACCAACTTCTCCGTCAGTCCCCTTTCTACCCCTACACTATCTCATTCCTGCCAGCTCTTCATGACCACTGTGCACGGTCACCAGCTCTCCCGAATCTTGAAGATATCGCTAACTATGGAGACATGGCTCATTGCCGATGCCAACGCCCGCGATGAGCACTTGAAAGCGCCCAAGCCATGGCGTTTAGCCCCAACGTCCATCCAACTCCGACATCGCTAGGAACCTCCATCGAGGACTATGTTCTCATTCTCTCCCAAACCACTGGCCGTGCCTTCCCTATCTGATCTATCAAGCCGATGCTGCTTACCACGAATTGACATCACTTGTTCACGTGTTCAACGCCTTACAAGGCCGTTAAATACGGTTCGGATCGTGGGGCGGCTGCGGTATTCCTCAACAACATCCCAGAGGCCAATATTCCAAGGAATACACCCCAAGTGAGTATATTCTCACTGAATATGACATGCTCATGGAAACATAGCCATCCAGACAGCCGTTTCCATTCAACCAAGAGATATATAAGCAACATGTCATCTAGAGATGTTTCTGGTCAATCCGATATTTCGAAGATGAAGTTAGAGAAAGATGGTTCCTTCAAGCGAGCAGACGCATCCTTCCGAAATGTTATTGAGAAGGGGGGGNAAGTTCGAACCAGAGAAAGGCGCGTTATGGTTGTAGACTCCTGCGAGGTCAAGCCGATTAAACTCCCTACAGACCGATACCACCTCTACGTCTCCTATGCTTGCCGTAGGTCTATCTCTTGGCTAATTGAGTGAGGGGTCGGACTGAATGACCGCCTAGCATGGGCTACTAGGACTTTAATTGTCCGAAAGCTGAAGGGCCTTGAGGAATTGATTCGTGAGTTCCTTGGCTCGTCTCCCAAAACAATCGGATCTCAATAGACCTTAGCTGTAACGGTTGTGTCCCCTCGTATGGGGGCTAATGGGTGGCCTTTTGCCAATGTAGACAACTACGCAGGGACTGATGAAGACCCCCTCTATCACTCCGAGCACGTTAAGGACTTGTATCTCAAGGCCGATCCCAATTATGGTGGCCGGTATGCTTCAGCCCTTTTCCTTCTCAAGTTCTCTTGCGTATGTAACCCTTCAGATTCACTGTCCCGGTTGTCTGGGACAAGAAAAACCACACCATCGTAAACAACGAGTCTTCCGAAATCATTCGCATGTTCAATACCGCTTTCAACGATTTCCTTCCTAAGGAGAAGGCTGAGCTTGATTTTTACCCCGAGGCGTTGAGGAAAGAAATCGACGCTATCAATGAATGGGTATATCCCAACGTCAACAGTATGTACCTTCTGTCAGTTTGCGCCTTGAAACCTTGGCTAACATCGTTGCTTAGACGGCGTTTATCGCTCTGGGTTTGCGACGACACAAGAAGCGTACGCATCTGCCGTAAAAGACGTTTTTGGGGCCCTGGACAAGCTCGAGGCGATTCTCCAGCAAAACGAGTACCTCGTTGGTGGCAAGCTCACTGAGGCTGATATCAGGCTATGGGTTACCATCGTGAGTTTCTGCAACACTTCCGTCCCCCTTGTCTAACATAGCCTTTTAATGTCAGATACGCTTCGATCCAGTTTATGTTGGACACTTCAAGTGTAATTTCAACACGATTCGGGGCGGTTATCCTGCTATCAACACGTAAGTTCTATCCATGACTCAATCACCCTAAAAACGTCAACCTCATCGCTAAATCTTTGGCCCCTACACAACTTTTAGCTGGATGAAGAAGTTGTACTGGAACGAAGACGCGTTCAAGTCTTCTACTAACTTCGATCATATCAAGACGCACTACTATTGGTCTCATACATCGGTGCGTCGCACTGTTTGTTCTCCTTTCCCCATCCATCTTTAAAATGCGTCTTGACGTCACCTACTCATCTACACCGCTTCTTTCATTCATCTCCAAATCATTAAGTGACTCGAGTGACTTACGAAGATGTTTCATAGATTAATCCGACTAGGATCGTACCAGTTGGTCCCATCCCCGACATTCAGCCTTTGTAATAGGCGAACTCGAAACGGACGTATTGGACTGCACAAGAGATTGAATTCTTTGTACATTAGCTCGATCGGGACAAGACTTCTGAATCAAATAGATACGACAGCAACGCACTCCGTCGCTTGATATTGATTGCTTTGAGGTGTCGCTGTGCCACCAAATGTTGGTTATGGTCTAGATCACCACTCCTTGCTAAACGCCGTTCCGTCGACGATACGGCCACCTGAATTGGGGCCTGAGTATCCACCACTCCTCCTTGCGAGACAGATCCCGTTACGCCGCTGCGACGGCGTAGTACTCCATCTTCCCCACCGCGTAATCCCCATGCATCAATATGTGGGTCAATTCAAGATGAAGAAAGTTCAATCGTAGGCACATCTGCTATGCGGCGTATGTATTCTATTGAACCTTGATCATGCGCTGTTTTTGCAGCAACGCTTCCAACTAGGAAGTGTATGTTTCACGGTTCCCTGAGGCCTGAAGTGTCCCTTTTTTCTTCGCTTCTGGTGCGCAAAGAGGGTGCAAGGGTGTCGGAATCAGGATTTGGTTTGGGTCGCCGGAATCGATCCAGCTCGACTCCGATGCACTCGACAATTTTATCATTTGCTGGCGTATGGCGTGCCAATGGAGGCATAGCGTAGGAGCTCGCCCATGAGGCTTTGCATCATGGATTGGAGGACACATGGGCTTGGGAGCGATATCTCGAACTTGCGTTAGCTCCGTAGTTCAGGGAGTGCAGGGTTTACCACTCGCAGGAAGATTGGAGGGAACCAAGTGAACGAGTCCAGGGCTAATAGGGCATAGAGACTTGTTGTTAATTTGGGGAGGTGCTCATGATACTGGTGAGCCCTTAGAAGGTAACTGGGGCTGGCTAGGGCCATATTTCGACCATGTCACTGTGTGGATGGGGAGGATGCATGGACAGGGAGGTCATATCTTGGGAGCGTACAGGCGTCAACATGGAACATCGAAAACGGGAGAAGCCTAATACACAGACAAGCAAAGCGTATGCATGTATACGGAGTAGATGGATATGTACAAGAAATTTCACAAGGTACGACAATGCGACACTTCGATGTACCGAGAAGTATGGGGTCGTCCAAGCTAATAACGACATGCCGTGAGCTCGATGGGCTTTCGATAGCTAAAACCCGGTGAGCAAGGGGAGAAAGCTACATTGAGTTTCTAGGGTCAGCTATGGTGTGAACTTACCAAGAAACTGGGAAGCTCGCCAAGTGGCTACCTCCCATTGTACCATGAAGCCGAGGTGCCATTCAATTGGACATGGTACAGTACCAAAGGTGAACGAGTAAAGTCCTTCGAAGGTTGGGAGGTCCTCGGAGATGATAATGGGGGTTGAGAAGATGGTATAGACCACAGTTTTAGAAAGATATGCTCCCTACGTAAACAATTAAGAGTTCATAAGCACGTAAAGTAGTTCGTGACTCCGTCTCGAGTTTATCGTGTATGGAAAGGGTATGTGAAGTGGAAATGGGGAAAGAGAGGAAGTCAAGCACAACAGGGTATGTAGGCGTTACAGAAGGTGGCAAACTGCCAACGCAGCACCAATGAATGCCGAGCCGACGGTGGCCAGGATTTGACCGGGACTTTGAAGGGTAATCGACAGGGTGAGAGCAGCATTGCCTGTCTCTGTTGGGCTAGCTTGGTTATCTCCAGCGGATGTTCGACTGGAGGTGCCGCTGGCCGAAGTGGGTGTACCCTGGATCGTCAAGGGAGGTAAGCTCGTTGACTGTTGCGACAGAGACGTAGCAGGGGAAGTCAGGGACGAGAGAGGGGAGGACGAGGGGGATAGGGACACAGATGGCGAGGGTGAACCTACTGTGGGTGCCGAAGTGGATGAAGCACTACTCGATCCAGAAATGGCAAGACCATTTCCTACACTGGATACTGGAGCACATGAGGAGGAAGCAGGTACGGCATGAGCCGGGGGAGTCACTGGTTCGCCTTGATGAAATGTGGAACCGCCATAAACACCCATAGGCTGATCGAGACCAAGTGTGGTTTTCCCATTTCATTGGGAGAATGGTTTCAATTTTCCAGGGTGGAAATGACATTGGGAGTTGTGGTGGAGTCATGAAGGGCGAAAGCATGGGAAGGGGTGGTTAATCATGGGCGTGAGCGTGCATCGCGAGAATCCAGAAGGTAGGCCATAATCGAAGATATTGATCAGCAAAACGTTTCGAAAGAGTACGAGTAGAAGGCTCGTAATAATGAACCCGCTTACCTCTCCGGAGTCGCCTCGACAGTTCTCAAAAACGCCGGGATCATAATTCGCTGGCATGTTCCACAGACAACCCATCACATCGTAGATGTGTTGACAGTACTGAGTAGCCCGATTCCCGATGCACGCGCGGAAACAGAACTGGTCGGCACTGATGAATTGCTGGAAGATGCAAGAAAACATAGAAATAGTCATTAGTAACGTGGAAGACCGCCAATCAGAAATAAACCAAAAGGTAGGAGAAGTGTCGGCCCTTGCGCGAGAAGTGAAAATTTGCAGATCAGCTGGTGGCGGTGGACCACCATTTCGTTTGATTCCACTTCCACACCAGGTGAACGGGGTGACAGTGGGGCCGGGAGAGTAGAACGGTGGGGGAATGTACGTACAGTCCATTCATGAACTTGTTGTAGTTGCCCGAAGCCGGTGGAAAAAACGAGGCCACCAATGGGGTTTCCTATGAATGAGAAACGAAATTAAATCAATCGGACGTGAAGTTCAAACATCGCTAAAGTGGAATTGAAGCCCTCCCAGAGAGATCGAGGAGGGAAGCCTGTTAGATAAGGCACACAAGGAGGAAGCGTTTTCCGAATGGGTCTTTCACGATAAACGAAGTCATCGTATGCCATAAAGAAAGACATACTATAAGCTTCCTAGAAACCGTAGATGTATACCCTGGCGACGGCAAAGAAAAGGGCCTACGCGAAGCAGAAGCCCAAGGTAACACCAAACTTCGGTGAATTTCCCCAGTAAGGGGACAGTGGTCGCACGACACACATGCTCGGTATGTTAGTTCTCAATAGCGCGTGCCATGCGGTTACCAGCAAGGTCACAGGCAATCACTCCAGAAGAATAGAACACGAATAAAAGCCAAGGGGCGCAGAATTCTCGGCCCAATAGCAACGTTGGAAAGGGGAGGAGATGGGTCAATTTACCACTCACCATTGCCATCCGCACCGTGAGGATCTAGTTCACCACCGGCGTCACCGGCGCGTATGTTGAGAAGGGTCAGCTTGCCCACACCTGGGAGATACGAAGGAAACGTAGGATGCACATGTAGAACATATGCAAGGAGTATGTTGGTGCATCGTCAGTCAATATCGTGGTGTTTGATTCGATTATTGATAGGCGTGGAGAAGGAGTGGCCGAGTACGATTCGGGAATCGCAGAAGACATCCAGATGGACAGAAGGGCGTGTATCCGGAGTGCCATAACGGAGCCAGATCGTTGGGGATACGCGCGGGGTTGGTTCGTTTATCGACGCAGCGCGTTCCGTAAGGCACAGAATACGAGTAAGTTGAATTCCGAAGGACAAGGGGATTAGGAGATACCAAAGAAAGAATCAGAGGACGTTACTTGAGCTAAGAATAATAGCGAAGCGTACCTGTTACTTGAACGAAATCGGGGGTTCGAACAAAGTGTGCACCCGTAATCGAGCCATCGGGAATGAGGCGACTGCCAGTGCCAGGCTGCCCAAGCAAGTCAGGGCCAGAGCTAAAACGTGCGATGACTGTAAATTGACCTTAAGACACCACGAAACAACTTCTCTCTAAAAGTAACGGCATAAGAAAAAGGATAAATTGGAGCTTAGTCGCGAAGCTTGCCTCAGAGTTACCGATTTCTGCATTTGGCTCAGGTGGGCCCCAAAGACAAAAGTCATCCACAGCGTTAACTGAGGGGATAAGGAGAAGCCATGAAGTACATAAGGGAATAATGGCTCGGGGTGAAGCCACGTACTGTAAGCGTTTTGACACATGGAAGTTTGATTGTTCTGTGTCCCACATCGGTTCGTACCAGCTTGGCCTTGTTCGGTTTTATCTGGGGCGTTTGAGGGGAGGTAGGTCGCAGTATACTGAGCGCCAGCTATCCACGCGCAAGCTACGGTGATGCAGAGGGTTGATTGCCAAAAATCAGAGAACATCATTGTGGATGTCTTCAGAAAGACAGCACAATATCAAGTAAGTATTAGCGGGTATTTAGGTTTCAATGTGGGTAGAACTTACCCTAGTTTGGAGTGGCTTTCCTACCGGGTACTAGAGGGATAGAGGGCCCCGGGAAAGATAGTGTATACCCCCTGTGGTTGAGGGAAGGAAAGGAAAGGAACCTGACAGAGAACAGACATGCTGGCGGAAGATATAGGGCGTCTGGACGACGGCACTGACCGTCCGACATGACCTAGGATAGGGCAATTTTGGCCGGTATATTTCGGTATCGCGACNAGGAACAGGAATATTGCAGGAGTCCCTTAGCCGGAGAAAACTATCTATTTTTATCCTCTATCACTGAGGTTGGTCATGCATCAAAGCCATCTAGTCTAGAACATGAGCATCAGAAATTGACTGTGAGCTGGTATTGAATGGAGGCTTACCGAGTTGCGCGGTGGGGAGGTGGTACGACGATGCGTGATGAACGTCGGCGAAAGGTGCTGGAAGTGGAACCGTTATTTGTAAATATAGGGGCTTAATCAGGGGGATCTACGGTTCACGTGGGCCAAATTTCTTCGGCAAGCCACTGCGTCTTCGATTCATGTTGCTCGGTGTGAAATCTCCCTTTCAATATCGCTAATACAGGTTGTGGCACAAATGGACCATCAGTCTCATGGACAGAGATCTTAATTCTTAGTTTTAGGATGCCAAGGCTTTGTCGAGGACTCGGAGGTGGATTAGTCGGACGCGTATCATTCGGAAGGTGATTCCTTCAAAGTCGAGACGGGGTATAGTTGGAAGCTCTTCCACCTTCGACGCCCACGTACAATGGAGATGAGGAGAACTGCTTCTCCCATACTCGTCGCCTTGCTTTGCAAGAATTGCTTACTCTTGGTACGTCCACACGGATCAGCTTCTCGAATCTCGGACTGACCTGTCTCCCCCCTTAGAGTCGTCGGGTCACAGAGACTGCTTGTTCTTCTTGCGCGTGTCCACAGGCATCGATCAAGAAGCTCGATTGCTACATCATGCATCATGCATCATGGCTCCAGGAGAACATTCCACTCAACAACCGTATGATTCCCTATAGAGGCTCTGCTGGATACTTGGACCACCGAAGCTCTCGGGAGTATGCTATAATTTGCGCTACCACTGTCAGCAAGTATGAGGTATTGGGTGCGACGCTTCAACGTTGTGACGGTGGCAAAAACCTCTGGGGGAGAAGCCATACGACTCTGGCGTACGTTACTACAAACCTGAAAGAGAGACGCCACTATCGAATTATCGAAGTCTTAGTCCATGAAGCCAGCAACCACCGAGTTCCCGCAGATGTTGCCGCCATCCGTTGCCGTCGCGCCCGCTTCTTCACTTCCTGTTGTTTGCGTGTGTGGTTTTCCAGTTTCTCAAAGGAAACTTCCCTTAATTGGCTCAAGCTCCCAGCTTGGTTCTCATGTGCTCTCCCAGTCCGGACTGGTTTTGTGGCTTGGGGCATGTGTATTCCTTACCTGAACTGCCATGATTGGCCACGAAAATGCTCGGTTCTGAACCGCTCACCGCCTTGGTGGATCTAATCATCAAGTCATTATTGGCTTCAAGGTCAGCGAGATCTTGAGCCGTTTGGGTTTTTGGAACGGATCTTCTCCAATGGTTGGTGTTAGGGGTTACATTAACGTGGTAATGACCTGTTTCCTCGTACCTTTTAGTCGATCGAACTCGGCAAACACCTGTGACCTCCAACTACGAGCTTTCACTTAAATACTCGCTACCTCTCCGCCTCTCCAATTCTCCAACACCCCGCCTTTTCTCTCCTTCTCCTTGACCACCATGATCGTCGACGCCTTCTCTAGCGTCAGCAATCTCGATTTCAACGCCTTAGCGATCTCTCTCCTTGCTATTGTCGCCGCTGCTCACATACTACCTTGGTTGTGGGACCCGCATGGAATACGCCTATATCCTGGCCCTTTCATAGCCAAGTTCTCTGACATATGGCTGGGCTGGGTCAGTGCTCAAGGCCATCGCTCAGAAGTTGTTCACGAGATGCATGAGAAGTATGGTGAGTTGTGGGCGGATCTTGGTGTTTCAACCGTTATTGACTATGTCCCCCTGACAGGACCCTTTGTCCGCCTTGCTCCCAATCACGTCTCCATAGCGGAGCCGGATGCTCTCCCCGTTGTATACGCTCACGGCAACGGTGCTCTGAAGTCCGACTTTTATGATGCCTTTGTTTCGATTCAACGCGGTGTCTTCAACACTCGAAGCCGCGTCGACCACGCTCGCAAGCGCAAGATCGTATCTCATGTCTTCTCTCAGAAATCCGTCACCGAGTTCGAACCCCACATCCGCCATTACGTTGGCCAACTCATCAAGAAGTGGGACGACATGTACGATAGCGCTCTCAAAGGCGGATCTGGCCCCCAAGGTGAAAGCGGCTGGCATGGTGCTGATGGAAGGCTCTGGCTTGACCTTCTCCCATGTAAGTTCGCTTTGGACGCTGAACGTTGATTGATATCTTGACGTGGCTTCCGTCTTGTCAGGGGCTAACTATCTTGCTTTTGATATCATTGTACGTATGCTAATCGCGTCTTGGGGTATGGCTTGATGGCTAAAGCCTTTTCGCTCTTTTTGTTCGCCGTTCTATCAGGGTGAGTCTGCATTTCTGATGCCTTTGTTCGGTTTGACGTGTATCACCTGGACCCAAACTAATCCCTACCCCACAGGCGATTTGGCTTTTGGTGCTCCATTTGGAATGATTCAGGCGGGTCAAGATTCCGCGCCCGTGCCAAAATCTCAGAAGGCGGTGATGGACTCGTATGGACAAACTTCGACTGAAGACACCGATGTTCAGTACATCCCTGCTGTCAAAATCTTGAACGGCCGCGGCGAATACTCCATGTCAATGGGTGCACTTCCCTGGTACTGGCGCCCTATTGCTCGCAAGCTCCCCTGGTACAGCAAAGGCCAAAAGGACGTCAAAGCACTCGCTGGTATCGCCATTATGGCCGTCGCTAAACGTCTCGCTACACCCACGGATCGGAATGACTTGCTCAGTAAATTGCAAGCCGGTAAAGACGAAGACGGAAACCCTATGGGCAGGGCTGAATTGACGGCTGAAGCTCTGACGTTATTGATTGCAGGGAGTGATACTACGTCAAAGTAAGTCTACCTTACCGGTATCTTACTGCGCCGGCACTCATTTTCTCTTTTACGACTTTCTCCACCCTTACTTCAAACCCTTCCGACTCTATCTACGTCCTAACCGCGTTGATTTGTATCCGCGGAACCTGTTGCTGTCCTTGTCCGTCGGCCCACTTCTTTTTATGACCCTGCATGCGCTGGTGCAGCTCTACTTGCGCCATCATCTATTATCTAGCATCCAACCCTGCCGTTCAAGCGAAACTCCACCAAGAACTCGATGAACAGTTGGGCACCGAGGACGAGCTTGTTTCCAACGCCAATCAAGTCAAACGCCTCCCATATCTCGACGCTGTCATCAACGAAGCTTTGCGCCTGCACTCGACGTCCGCCCTCGGTCTTCCTCGTGTCGTACCCGAAGGGGGGATGACGGTTATGGGCCAGTTTTTCCCTGAGGGTACGGTACTCAGCGTCCCGAGTTACACGATTCATCGGAACCCACGCGTATGGGGAGAGGATGTCGATACTTTCAGGCCCGAGAGATGGTTCGAGGGGGACAATGCGGCGATGCAAAAGACAATCAATATCTTCTCGTATGGTCCGAGGTAAGCCCATTTCGTTATTCTTGGTGGTTTCTTCAAATATAGCATATCGAGGCCCATTGATACGTTTTCAATGGGTTTCTCGTGTACGATCAAGCTTTTTTATTCCCGCTGTCTATGGGTATGGTTCGCTGACGTCCTCTTTTTTCTTTGATTAGAGGATGCGTTGGACGCAACCTTGCTACACTGGAACTGCAAATCATAGTGTCTTCGATCATGCGCCGATTCCACTTTGTCCTGGAAAATCCGGATCAAATTGTGAGCTAGAACCCCCAGTCCCTTCGGTTGATGGACTTGACCACTGATGATATGTTTAACACAGCTTGAGACCAGGGAGGGCTTCCTCAGGAAGCCGATTGAGTGTCGGGTTGGTGTCAAAAGAAGAGATACCCTGTGAACGAAGTGGTAAACGCTCCACTTAGGAGGAAGACTTTCTTGACACTTATACCCCTATCCCTATGTATGTACATATTAGCAAGCCTTTTCATTCACATCTTGTATCTTGTCACAATCGCAATACCATCCCATCATATCCACGACTCGTTTCGTTTGTTTCACCGCTTGAAGTTCCTCGCGTGATTGAGGACGCCTTTGGAGCTCAGTAAAGGAGTAGGAATAGGGGCTCCATGGGAGTCTGGAAAACACCAAAGGCTGAACATGGACGTGGAGTACATGGAAGATACATACACAATAATGATAACCTCGGAGTACACACACTAGGCTGTTTCTGACTGAGATGGGACACATGTAGCGAAATTCCGAATGAGATACCCAGGTACACACAAAGACACCAGAAAGAGACCAATAATTTAAAAGAAAAGCCCAAATATAGATGAGTGGGAGAAGATAACGGAATGGGGAAGGAGGAACAGAGTATACGGGGATTCCCGTAGAGGATGTCAAGCAGAAGGGCAGCCGGGTCTCCCAGGCCTCCTGATGTGAACATCCTTCCGTTGTACCTTCTGAACGTCCAGGATGGCTTTCCAAACAGCCACGGAGAGTTTGAATTCACTAGCATCGCCTACGACAACCACAAGCTCTCATCACGAAGCGAGCAATGGGCCAATCCACGAAAACTTCTCTCCGACAGGTTCTCCACCATTGATCGTCGCGTTTCTCGCGGTTGGCTTATTCAGCGTGGCCATGGTGTTGGTGTTTGGTTGGCAGAGGCTGCGGTTGAGTATGGGTTGGGTGCCGCCTGAGGAGATGGCCAGGAGGAGGAGAGAGGCACTCAAAGGGGCGCGACTGGGTGAGAAACCGCAATTATGGGATTTGTGGATTGACCATCCGATATCGACAATGTCCGAGGATGAGTCTGGCACAAGTGTCGGAGAGAAATGGCAGGAAGATGAAAACGGTCCGCGAAGAGAGATGAATTGGAATGAGTATAAGGTGTGTTTATGTCCTTTCCGAAGTTTTGGCTGGTGGGGTTGCATATGGTACAGTTCAGGGACTGATTCGACTTGGCACTGGTCCAGCCTATTTCCGCCACAATCTTCTGTGACGAACAACACCAATCATCATCGACCACCATGAAGGGCGATAGCCTTATCACAACAAGTACGAGAAATGGGGTAGATTTGGGTCGGATGCTTTCTGATTTTCGGGATCGTTTGGTCGGGAGATCGAGTGGTGGCGCGAGGATAGGTTTTGATTCTCATGATGAGAAGGGGAGGTTGGATGGAAGGGTGTCCGGCTTCGAGGGCGGTAAGAGACAGGCGCAAGTTGCAGTCATCATTACAATGCCTTCGCCATACAATGGCACGAGTGAGGCAGAACCCGGTCAAGGTGGCGTTCTGAAGAAGGACGATACAGATCTATTGTATTCAATTGGGTTAGTACGTGTACCAATACGACAAGGGAAAAATTGAAGGATACCCACTATGTTATTCAGCAATGGCCAGGTATTCCACTTGGACTTGTAATAATTGAGCCATTAAACGACCTTTGTCACCGGCAAACGTCGGAGTGCGTATGTATGAAGTAAGAACTCGACGTTTGCGAGTTGACGTAGGATAGTTTGGGAGGTTCGTCTTCTTGACGAAAGAACAATGATTTCTTTGGAAGGTTGCTGAAGGTTCTTCTAGTTGGTAGGGACGCGATTGAGAGTAAGAATACAAGTATTGTCACCCTCGATCGCCATTGATAAGCCAGCGAACACGGTGTGTTTGAGGAGACAGTCAACCCGCAAGACTCCGAGTCCCCAAATTTCCCGAGGCGTCGGAGAAGCACGCCATCTTGTATCGAATACCTGCGCCACACGATTCTGTTGCTTTGTAGTAAGGGAATCGTACTCGTGCTGCTTGATTTGAACCATGACAACTTGATGAATGGCGTGCAGCACATCAAGAACGGTAACACCAAGCGGATTCTCCACAGTGATAGGCCAAGCTTCCGGGAAAATTCCACACGAAATGTGAAGGGCGGGCAGAGACGGATGGGTCGCGAACTGGGCAAACTCTGCGTCGGCCATAAATTCTTCAGGGGAGTCAATTGGGTGAGCTGAGCATCTTGGTGGATTTCGTAGGTCCCATATTATTCGGCAACGGTGGTTCCCCGGCAGGATGTCGTGCTGGGAGTACTGGAGAAGGGGGTTAATGACGGTTGCTTGTGACATTGTACCGGACGATGGGGGAATGAACAAACTTACCTGCCTCCAGTGGCGACGCCTTATAAACCAGTGGCGAGTATACAGGCACCACAGCTTGCATGCCCTTTTTGCATAGGTTAACAAGGTCTATAACCGGCGGCAAGGAGGGTAGAAGAAATCCATATTTGGACAATGGGATGGACTGGCGGAGGGATACCAGCGACGGCAAAGTGGTAACACTGCCTGAGGGGGAGTAAATCCCTCAGCCCAAGTGATGCAAGGCAACGGCCTATGTTGAAAATTTTGAAACATCACCGTTGCGAACGTCTGGACGAAAGATGACGTACAAGCGCTAGTTCATTCGCTGGTACAGCCCGCGCCCTGAAAGTCGGATGTTCTCCCGCTGGCCGACTTTCGTAGCCAAAGCACTGTACCGAAGTCTGTTGCATGACCACCAAGAAGAATTATGCAGACGTACAGACGAATGGAACCGAGTACTTACGGGCTTCGGTAAAATTAGTCTGTCGCCCGGCACCATTGTGGCGGACATATGTATACGGGAGCGGCTGGCCTGCTGATCATCGTGGAAAGTTTCGGGAATGTAAGATGGAAACTCTGCCTATAGCGAATCCATTGCCCACAAGCAATGGGGCGGTGTGGGGCCGTAAGGACGCGTCGTCTGTCGTCCGTGTGCAGCACAGGTAAACATTGACGCGCTTTCCACACATGGAGGCTGTACAGGAGCGCATCATCAACACTCCAATGATGGGGGGCGACATAATAAGGCACTCCAAGCTATGGCTTATGCGCCATGAATGATCATTCACGACGGCGTTGATACGTTCAATATGAAACTGTGCATAAAAATATATCAGTCCCATCACACAGGATCGTTTGGGTAACCAGCAAATTCATCAGTGAATTAGCTCAAATCGATGCGTTGATAAATGTTGATGATACCACTTGGTCAACGGGCATACCGTGGTGGCTACACTGGGAGACAAAGTGTCATAGTTTGTGTGTACCATGGAATCCATCGCACGCTGGCAATTTCGAGCCTCAACGGTTCACATTCACAGGTCAACAATCTAATCCCCGACGCGTGTGTTGTTTTCCGATGCCGTCGAACGGATAGAAGTGAGGACTTACTATCGTTAGACTCAGTATCCTCATGGACGCTCTCCCGTGGTGGAATACTTTGACGAAGATGATATCACTTTAGCATATCTAGGTGTCGGATATGCTCCGCCGTTCAAAGAACCTACGCCAATGGCCATAGATTGGGGAGACCAATACCCTATCAGATGACAATCATCAATGGGATACCGCTGAGTGAACTGACGGGGAAATCAATTTGGGGTTGGTACTTACCGGGAGTTGAGTAAACAGCGTCGAATATATGGAGGCCGGACGAGGTATTGATCGCAAGAGCGGCAGGGGTTTGCATGGGAGCAACAGGTATTACACGGGGATGTTGATCCTAACATTAAAGAAACGCTAACACATGAACTTACTAATAAGTATCGAAGAAAGTACAACAGGCTACGCAGCTATCGACCGCAAAAATCTTTCATGCGTCACAGAACGCAAGTGTTTTTGGTTTGTACTATCACTGGCATGCGACAGACGGACCTGAGACTTCCATGGAACATTCGTTAGAATTCCGAGCCAGCTCGCAAAGGCAGAACATATCACTTACTAATGCCAAGGGCCTCACTCTCTCAACAGCTGTGACCAACCCAGCGACCACCTCTGCCAAAGCCGCATTGTGTCTAACATCCTTCCTCCTACACAGAACGTCTGGCAGCAATCCGATCAATCTGGCCGCAGACCGGGAAAGATCGTCAATTTCCGTAGCCTGGACTGTGTCTTCGACAGTGCTCGAATCATGTTCATCATGCAACTCAGCGAGTCGTTTAGTGACGTGAACATAATCAAGGAACAGTTTGCCCCGCGTATGCCATCCATCAACAGGCTTTCCTTCGAAACGAGAGAAGAGGCTCTCAAGGAGTTCAAGATCTTTACGTATGATGACGTCGGGCGCGAGGTCAAGGACGGCGATGTCGTGTGCTGCGTTGTACTCGGTGGCAGAGTAATACAGCTCGAAAGCTTCATACAAGCGCCCATCATCGTACGCGTGGATAGCCTACGCATACATGTAGAATTATTAGCGGGACGGGGGTACGGAGAAGGCGCGTAAGATTACCTTGGCTTGATTGACCCAAGTCATGGGGATTTTCAGACTGCCAACGATACCACGTATCATCCATTCATCAAGTTTACTTGCTGACCTAGTGAGTAGGTCCTTGATGACTTTCTCCCGCCTATGAAGGGCGTGTACATCAGGACGATGACTTTCGGAAGCAAACCGCCAAAACACTTACCCAAGTGAGCCTTCGATGTGTAGCAGGACAAACAATGCTTCTTGTATCATCCCCGACCCTTCCAACTGGAGGGCATAGCTACTAGTGAGTAAATCCGCACTGGGACTATGTCCCTCTACGTCATCTTCGCCGTCGTCACCGACCCCGGGATCCCCACGATCATCGAAATCCCGTGCACGCATACATCGGGACAGGATAACGTACAGGTGCCACGGCAGCGTATAATCCACTGGTGATGCACCAAAGGACAAAGGAAGCAGAACTTGTGAAAGCGAACACGACGGTTCCGCATGTAAACGAATCAGCGCGAAAAGGGCGTCTGGTGGAAGGACTTCAGGAAATTTCCATTTCGGCGGAGTCAATGATCGCAGGGATGATGGTAACTTCGACGAGTTTTCTTTGTACCAGGGCACCGGCTGTGCGATGTGCCGTGAAGGAAGGGCGGATTTCGTGAGCTGGACATAGGCTTCGTAGACTTCCGAAACAGTCGTGTCGAGTGGCTCGGAGAACCATAGGTGGAGACCAAAGGTCCGTTTCCAATCCAGGCCTTGCGTAATATCAATATCCGAGCAGACCAATCCTGTGCCTTTTGAACCGGGAACGATATCGTCGACAATACCCGCCAAAAGAGCATATATCTTCCTCACGCTGTCGTCGATATGCACATCTATCCGCTGCTCTCGCCAGATATGTAACTGCTCCCGTAAATCTTCCTTGAACTCGTTGTCGCCACCTGCTTGAGCGATAAGTGTAGCGAGTCGATAATTTCCGCCATCCATGGCAACTTCACAGGCTTTCTCCACCTGGTTGCCTGTGAGAAGGAGGAACGCTGACGCGGTGGATGACGCGGAGGTTTGCGATTTGAGGGCCGCATCGACTGTGTGGGAGACAGCTCGCTCTAGCCATGACGATAGAGCAGCCTTTCGCCGCAAACAGATGGCGCGATTTCGTACGTCGGGAGTCACTGAATCACCTAATCGCAGATTCAGTGGGTCAAATAAGGCATAGCCAAGTCGGAAGAGGGAAGCCACATATGATTCGTCGCTTGTGGGGAAGAGCTCTGAGAACGAGGAGAAACGAAGGTCTAGGGATGGGTTGGCGAAAGGGGTGCCATTGTCGTCAGCCTCTATTGGTGAATTGGATAGATGATGTTGTAGGAGCTTAGACGACAAGCTATTTTCTTCTTCTGATGCTGTACTGGCCAGAGGAACTAGTGTTCGGAAGACGATAGATGAATCGGTGAAGACATTCCTACATAATAGAACGTTATTGCGGTGGCTGAAAAAGTGACCCAATGGCTTACTGTAAAGAAGAGGGTGCGCATAGCTTGCCAAGATGGACAAGCGCGCCTCCTGGTCCCCAACCAACTCTCCAAGACCGTCCTAAGGCCAGACCAGCATCAAGAAACGCGCCTTCGGCACCAGAAGCGACTGGCTTGGGTACGTCAACGCGCGTATATTTCCGTGACGGTCGATGGGGAATCACGTCAATGTCGTCTGCGAAGGATGCCCTCTATATCATGTGTGAGCTTTGCAAGGGGAGAAATAGCCTCAGCTCACTCACTTCCCTCGAATCTACTCTAAACCCATCACCCTCGGAGTCGCGACTATGTTTGCGATTCAGTTGTGGTGATACTCGAAGGTTCAGGTGGCGCGACGGTTGACTTGGATTGTCCAATGCCTGGAGGGCAGCTGCCTCTTCAGGCATTCGGAACAGCGACGTCTGCATGACGAGCATCTTCTGGGCGTCGACTCCGACTTGCTGAGCCCATGGTATCATGGACGGATCCGCGTTCCGAGGTTTTGGAGGAGGCGAGTCTTCGGAGCCAGATTGATCATCTTCCTCGGAGTCCTCCTGCTCATGAGCGTACCGATAATCCCCATCTCTCTTCTGCACTAGCGCGTTCCGACCAAGACGATTTCGCTGAGGGCGCGAAGTTAGTTCGTCTTCATCCATGAATGAACTCGACCCGCTCGAGCTGGCAGACTCGTTGTCGCTATCTTGTCCCCCAGCTGGTCTTGACGGTTGGGAGACATTATTGGGCTCTGGAGAGTCTTCGTCCTCGCTACTACCGCTCGAATACGCTCGAAACCGCGCCATTGGAGGTTGATGAGACAGACGTTTGAGGCAGAAATTGACGCCCACCTGAGTTCCAATCGGTATCTGAACTAGACACCTCCTAGATCGCCCCTGTACCGTGTGGTAGCGTGAGCGCGGGAAACCTCCTCATGTTCAACACCCTACAGAGGAGATCGTCGACTTCTAACTTCTTTCTGTCTCGCCATGGACAAGAAAATCTCTTCCCCGTCACTAGACACGCCCGAGTCTGAAGACGAGGCTGATGTCGTCCACATGCTTCTCGATGGCGACACGGACCAGATATCCTTCGACTCACGAGACGATGGTTCCAGCGAACCTCAATTTTCTTCAAAACCTCCTTTACCCGCGTCAAGTATGTATCTGTGGAACATGATTCGATGCCAATTTCTTATCGTTGATATAATAAAGGCGTGGAATCATTCACAATGTCACCTCTTGCTCTCGTGACTCCAACACCTGCTCATAATTCTGGTATACTTTTTCTGGTTTCTCTCATAGGCGTTGTTCACAAATTCTTGCAGGCATCGCGAGCGATGAAGCCTCCTCTAAACGAAAGCGTGACATCATTGATCTCACCTCTCTTGATGAGTTGGTGCAGCCCTGTGAGACGAAGAAGCAGAGAAAGAAAAGGAGAAAGTTAGAGCGACTTGCAGCTGAAGCGGCTAGCATAAGAAGCGAAGTTGACCATCTGATCTTACCCTATTCTGTTGAAGAAGTTACTGGTGCGAGCATCGCTGGTCCTTCGTCTCGGCCCATACGCCCTCTTGATCCGCCTCTCGCCTATCCCCAATATTTCCCTATCAACGACGAATCGACATCAACTTCGCCTTGGGTTTCATCCATGTCTACAGCCAGAAAAATCGATTCCACCGGCCCTCAGTCCAGCAACTCGAGCTTTGTCAAACCTCCACCGACGGCTCCTGCTTCTTGGAACAATTCTTTGCCCCCTAAACCCCCGCCCGCCCTCCCCATAGGTATGCCCCCGGACGCCGATTCCAGAAGTAAACATGGCGTCTTTTGCTCGCCTCCGACCTTACAGGCACCATATGTACCAAATCCCGCGAGGACGCTCGTCATGGAGCAGATCCCCAAGCCGAGTCGTACAATGGAGTTCATCTACAGCTGGGCCAAGGACGCGTGCGGCTCCCATCCCGTTCACGTTGAGATCGACACTCAATTTTCGAAAGCCTTGGTCGAGTTTGCAACTGCAGACATGGCTAGGTTAGCTTGGAGCAGTCCTCGTCTACAAAGAGAGGCATTACCCACCAGTGCCAAGTCTAACAAGGTCGAGCTCATACGCGTGTGGTGGTATAGAGTCGAAGGTATCAATGTTGGAGTGGGTGAACTTGAAGAGGGCGAGATTGAAGGTGAGGTTGAGAAGGATCAGGGACCTTCAAAGAAGGAGACAAAGCGGGAGAGAAAAGCGAGGTTAGCGAAGGAAAGGGAGTTCAGACAGAGTCAACAAACCGTTAGCCCACTTCCCCCTCCCCCTCCTCTTCGTATTGCGCCGATCAGCGCTACTGTACTTGCTCGTCCGGTTCCGACTCAACCCAAGGCACATGGGTTGCCCCCGAAGCCCGTCACTACCTTTCTACCGCCGTACAAATCGTCATTTCCGCAGCGTCCGCTCAACCTCTCGTTGCCAGCAGATAATCGCGTGCCACCTTTTACTGCGGCTCAATCGTCGCATGCCGGCACCAATATGCCCTCTCCCGCAGCTAAACGTCGCGTTTCCTTACCTCCTTCAAACCCATCGGTTGAGAGCAATGATGCCGAAACTGATATGGAAGTTGATTCGCCATTAACACCTTCACTCTCTGATACCCTGGTTGTGCCTGTCAAATCTTTGGTCGCCTCCCCAGAACCCCCGACACTTGGTGCCTCTCGAATAACAAGGGTTCTACCGCCCGCCTCAGAACCGTTGCCTGTGCAAGTGCCTACGAAGTCGCCCGTTCGTTCGTTTGTACCAGCAAAGGTTACCGTTCCGGCGGTATCATTATTGACTGAAACCGTCCCGATTACACCTACGCCGACTACTTCTTCAATTATATCGAGGCCCATTCCGGTCAAGGCGGGAGTACAGCCTCCATCTGAACCTCGCGCGATGAAGAAAATACCGAAGCAGCCTCGGTCGTTTCTCGCAAGACAGAAGGAGTTGGAAGAGCGCCTCGCTCGTAGCAAGGCTGAGATGGTCTCCAATGCACAAGCGRCTGCTTTGCCGCCCCCTCCTCCAGCGGTCTCAACTATTCTTCCCGTCCAAACACCAAACACCCCCGCATCTTTATCTCCCACGCCAACATCAACAACATCATCATTGTCAGAACCTGCTCCACTTGGGGCTCAGGCCGTAGAGCGACAGACTCTTGAAGACAATCTTCGTCTTTTGGTCTTGAAGAGCCAGAAGTCAAGGGCAAAGAAGACGCCTCCCACTGATGCCGTCCCCGATAAGCCTACCATTCAACCTGAAGTCATGCCAGAAATACCTCAAGCCCCTGCGCCCCCACTGAGTAACTTTTCCTTGGATGATCTAGCAGAGTCTTTCATTACAGAATCCATCAAAGAGGCGAAAGCTAGTCCTCAACTACTGGCGTCCGTGAACTCGAAGCTTGAACTCGCCGCTAAGCAGAAACAATTGGAGAAGCAAATTGCTGAGAGCAAGCTCTTGATGGCCAAACTTGCAAAAGCAAAGACCAAAGAAGAGAAGGACGCAGTCCTAGTCGCTATGCGCGAGCAAAGTCGGTGCGTTCGCTTCCCACTGCTGTTCTTTACAAGTTATGTTCCTTCTGCATTGGGGGGTTGACTTTTCGATACTAGGGCGTTGGACGAACCATCTGCTCCGCGGCCTTTGATGATCACGAAGCAGTCATTTACCCGAATCCACGTTACCTGGCCAGAATGTCAACAACAGACCATACTCGAACTTTCTGACTCCGAGGATAGCGATCTTGATGAGGAATGAGGTGAGTGGTATCTCGGCTTTTGCAAGCTTCCTGAACACTTCAGCCAACTAACTGCCGAAGTCGCTTGTCCAGTCGCTCGCGTAGGGTAGGAGCGCCAGTTCCGCAGGTCCTTGCTGAGTTGCCTTGACAYGCAAGTTATGTTTTTCTTTACAGTTTCCGGTTCATCATTCCTTGATCGGGAAGANGGCTCATTGTTCAAGGCTGCAGCGTTGCACCTTCTACTGAGCCAAAGGTGAGTGGCCGACCGTTTCTGGTGATCAGACTACGCTGACTGGCTATCGTTCTTTGCTTAGCATGCGTCTAGTTTCTTTTTATGGCCGGGGGACATTGGTTCGGGACGTTTTGGGCATCTACTGGGTTCAGGTAACATCTCATCCCGCTGATTTTGATAGAAGGAGGTCATTGCAAGCGGGTCACTGCATTTGCACTTTTGGAAGAGGCGGGCTATCTGGGGTTGGGCTTTCTTGCACATGGGGGGTGATAGATGTAATCTGTTCGGGCAGATCGTCTAGGTCCGCCACCTCATRTCCTGGTCTACTAGACGTACGGATGCTGAGGTGTGCTTCGCTGGACCTAGATCTCGCTCTTGCTCTCATTTCCTATGGCTGGCCGCGGGGCTGATGGCCTTTTGAYGGCCTTGTGTTGCGTTTTTTGTATGCGGAGTAAATATGTGCATCGATTGGAATGTGAATCATCGAATCTTCTCAGTCACGATGCCAGCTTTGGGATATCGCAAGTGCTTCATCGGACGAGCTCCATTCGTTCAAATTCAACTTGCTTACCCGTGYCGATACAACGAGACCGCTGCCCCTCTGAAAGCACTTGTGCTCAGATCCCGTTGCCCATTTCCCCGCGATACAAGCCTCTATAGTAGCATCATCGCCCACTGCCAAACGGCTTCCAACGTGATMGGAACAATTTGCTTGTAATTACCGTGTCTTTCCTCTTGCTCTACCCTAAGCATGCAACATATGCCTATTCTCGCAGCTACCATGATCTGSACAACTTGCGGTGACAGCCTCGCTCAGATCAATGAGTATTTAGTAGGATCATATATGCCTGATTATATCTCACTCAGATTTCACTGACATCATATCTTCAGTCATGTCGCTTTTGTTGAAACTGCGTGCGCAGNNNCCNNNACAGAGGGACACATGGACACTACTCAGAGTGGTTCACTGTCATGAATGCAGCAGCACTAGTAATCCAAGTGCCTAGAATTTGACTCAGCCTGCAACTTCATCGGCTCTCCCGAGTATGTCTATCGATTGGAATGGGAACCAGCGAATTCTTTCAGTTACGGTGCCAGCTTGAGAAGTCGAAGCCCGAGGCTTGAAARAACGATGCTACGATAAGATTTGCTTCCATTGCCGGCCTCGGCGTCTGTAGACAGTTTATTTGGTAATCACACGTGACGACGATGCCAAATAACTTGAAGGGGGCAAGAACGGCAAGGTTCACAGCTTGATCCTAGACCATCACCTTCACTTCAACTACCTTCTTCGCCCCCAACTTGTGAGTCTCTGTTTCCTGGTACTTTGAGATGGAATCCTGTTGCTGATTGCCTACCTCTTCTCTTTATTGCTGTGGTTGCTGTGGCTATCTTGACTCTTCGTTGTCGTCAATCTTCTGGCCACGATTTCGACGATCTTCRACGATATGGCTCAATTGACTGGGTAGAGCTCACTAGCTTTACAAGACCTTCATCAATGGCCCTCAAGCGCATTAACAAGGTATGATGTTGTTCTAGTCATCGCTTTCGATTAGACGCCTGCGCCGCTTGCTAACGGTTATCGTGTGCCGTGTAGGAGTTGATTGATCTCGGACGTGATCCGCCCTCCTCGTGCAGCGCTGGCCCCACTGGCGACAACATGTTTCAATGGCAAGCGACGATTATGGGTCCAGTAAGTCGYTCTGCTCGARCATGCGTCAGCGAAGGTGGTCTGACTGCGTATAAACTCAGGGCGATTCGCCGTATGCGGGCGGTGTCTTTTTCCTGTCTATCTCCTTCCCCACCGATTACCCTTTCAAGCCCCCCAAGGTCAGCTTCACGACCAAGATCTACCACCCCAACATCAACGCGAACGGTTCGATATGTCTCGATATCTTGAGAGATCAGTGGTCTCCGGCATTGACGGTCTCGAAGGGTGAGTCAGCGTCAAATGCTGTGTAAGAAGCTCATGACTGATGGCTATCGTTCGCCTTAAGTTTTGCTTTCGATCTGTTCCTTATTGACGGACCCCAACCCCGACGACCCTCTCGTCCCTGATATCGCTCATCTTTACAAGACTGACCGATCTCGTTACGAGGCTACAGCGAGGGAGTGGACAAGGAAGTGAGTCCTATTGTACTTGTTCATTATTCGATCCTAATCGGAGAATCCTTTACAAGGTACGCTATGTAATCCAGTCGCTCATCCCATCGGCACCTGCAACAAGGTCGTGTCTCTGGATCGTTTTGGGTGTACTATATTCGTGAATCCTTTCTGTAACTCTGTCATTCTTCAATCGTATACTGTATCAGCCTTGTGAATAGCAATTACACGGGTGCGCCTTTTCATAATTGAGGTGGCTATATCAGGCTGTGGCTGAACCTGTGGTCGTGCACAGGTCCGTGAGAAGAACGATCGTCTAAGTCTCCGTTTCCGTTGTCTCCATGTTTCCGATGCCTCTCCTCCGTGTTCTCTTCAGAAAAAGTTTCGCGCCGTGGTCGTGTCGTTTCTTGTCTTGCGCAGTCTTTCCATCAGATACCACATCTGTCCGAGGTTTTGCTGTAAGGCCCTCAGGATGGGTGAACCCATTCTAAACCGGAACAGAGCCTCCCGTCTCCATGGACCCTAGAGCGCATCACACTCCTCGCATCGGGGGCTACTCGCTCCGCTCAGGCTCTCTGTCTCTTGGACAATCCCGACAGGTTTTGTTGACTTGTAATCACGTTAATCTCTCCAGGTCTGCGGCACTATATGGATTCGCAACGCGCATATGGAGATGAATTCCTGAAACATAAATAATATTCTCGATTCATCGACGGCGCTTGTTATGCCGTCGTTGTGTCCCTATGGTCTTCAAGGTCATCGAGGCATAGCTATACTATTTCCGAAGCAACCTCGTCTCACCTCATCTCGACGCCTTGCCTGGTCTCCCGTTTGGGCGCGAGAGAGGTCCCTCTTGTGGAACACGAAATCTTCAGATCGTTACTTCCCAAGTGGGTATCTGGTTGATGAGACAAACGAATCTGCTGCGACTATGCAATAAATTGGCCTTCGACTTGAGTGCTTGATTCAACTCAGCATTCATAACTCCCCCGTCCCCGTCCTCCTACTGATATACCACTCTCTTTACTATCGAACTTCTCCCTTTCATTCCAGTGATGTACGGTGGAAATCCTTTTGATGGCTGGAAGGCTGGCGATGCGACCACCCCGTCGATTTTTGGCGCACTGCCCTATCCAGGGGCCGGGCCATCGTCGGGCTCTTCAGCTCTCGCCACCTTCACATTCGCTTCACCACCGAACTCCAACAAGATGAACTGCACAGTGCTCGGGCCAGACAACACTCCCTTCATCTACATCATCACTGATCCAGCCATGCCAACCTATACCGTGTTCAAGAACCCTCATGGCCAGAATCTGGCTCTGATCGAGTGGCAGCAACACCCTATGGTCGAGGTACGCGGTGTCATCGTGAAGCAAGAAATCCGCCAATGGCTACCTCTGACACCCGATCGCAAGTACGTTTGTGTGGCCGTGACGTCAACGTTTCCTTTCGACCAGCAGCTTGTGGTGATACTTACTCATCGCTGTTCCTGTTATAGGGCACGGAGGATGGATTTGAGCGGGTCGAAATTCTACTGGACTCCGCAAGGAGAGACTATCAATGTGGGTTTATGTGTTTCGCCAATTTCGAGCCATGCATGCTCAAGCACAAGCTGTTGTAGCTCTCGGCACCCACTCCTCATGGCCCTCATAACTTTGTAGGCAGGATCTCTAGGGGCCGAGAATCGATCAGGTTAGAGTTGTCGTCACATGCCTTACAGCCAAACTTGCGCGATGTTTCAATCATTGCGACTTTCCTCCTTCAATGCGGACGAAACATTGATTGAATGATCTTGATTCTCGTGATTCCTCTTTGGAGGAAGTACGGTGGAGAGCTTGATTTGATCTGTGGATAAAGCATCTATCCAGCCCAATATTTATTTCGACTGCTGTCTTGTATTCATGTAGAATAGCTTTCGTGTGAATCCCCTTCAATGTAGTCATGGTACGATACCAAGTTGTTTGTATTTTACTAATAGTATCTCGAGGGCCTAGTACAACAATTTACACGTGCGACTCTCGTCGTTGGTATGGCGCCTACTCTACTTCCTCGATGATATCCATCAGCTTGAACAAACGCTCAGGACAATAGACTGATCAAGACTCCCAACCAGCTCACGAACACTCAAAGTGGGTATGATTAACAAGTTTGTAACTACGTCATAGCGTGAAAGAGAGTTCTGTCCGATTAAGTACAAGTAAATTGGTCCGGGGAAAGCGAGCGTACTAGTCGTGGATCAACATCCCGAGGTGAGAAGTGGTGAAACCTAAACCCGATCTCTCGTGACTGCAGGATGCGGAAAATGTATGATAGAGACCTTCTCCTCAGTAACATGAATCCCCGAGCTTTCCTGTCTCCATAGTGCGGGAGAGGGCGACCGCCGGAAGGGTGTTTTACTTTCATAAGAAACCTGTGTACCAGATAGTGGAGACAAATGAATCGTGCGGAGGGTATCGGAGGAAAATGCTGGCGCGAGACTATAGGATGGCGTTCTACATAATTCCCAGCGATCGATAGGGTTCGGACGCCTGAGACGACGCCAAATGCTTGTGCCTATAATCGCAGCATTGGCAACCATGAGTGTTAGAGAGAGCTGCACAGTTTCGAGAGGTATCATGAACGGTAAGTAAGGAACGATTAATCCGAAGAAAGAAAAAGGTTCGAACCTCCACAATGGCAGTGATGATCTCCTCGATACCGGATCCGTGACCACCACTCCGCAAGGCGACGTAATTATGTACAATGTTTGTTACAGTTGCGATTGATACCGCTCCGACGACGAGAAGGTAGTGCACTTGTTGAGATCGTGAAGTCTCACGCTGCCAGATTAATGCCGCAGGGATCAGGAGTAGAAAGGCGTTTGCGGCCACGTCGGCTGCAATAAAACAGAGTTGGCCTGTGCAGGCTGCAGGGAGATTCTGATGAAAGAAACTTACTCGCAAGGGAAGTATTCAGTACTCCTAATCCGAGGGGACAGCTGGGTTGCGCTGAATCCTTGATTGGGGTTGAATTCAATTGGGGATTGAAACTCAATGTTTATGGAGATGGGTACCTTCCAAGTTGGGTTCCTTTCACAGAAGTAGAATAGCTGTGCAAAGAGGAATGCCCAGGAAGCGGCGAAGGCTAATGCGAAGGCATAGATCACGCGCCGTACCACCGTTCCAGAGGTGGTTTGAATCAGGGAGAAGAGAAAAGAGAGCCGAGTGATCCTGTGGATGATTTGTACGTTGGCATCTCAGGAACGCGATTCCGTTAGAAGCATGATAAATACCAGATAATCGAATAACGTAGTTGAGCAAGTGCGTAAAATAGCACAATCGACGGTCCGCGGTTCAGAGCTATTGAAGTGCATCATTAAGAAGCAGCTCCTCAAGAATACAATGAAGAGCGTACTTTGTTCAAGACTAACGAAGGTACCGATACCAAATACAAGGATTGCGGGGATTGTCAAGCCCACACAGCCGTCATCCAAGGCCAAGATCCGGTTGTAGAAACGTAAAACTAGTCTGCCTGCGGTGATGAGGACGGCGACGATAGGTAAAACAATTGCAAGGACTNAAAAAAAGATGAAGGAGGTCTGGTGAGTGGATGAACCTTATTCACTGGGATGGTCCCCGAGAACTTGCCTTTAGCATCAGTGACGGTCGGGGACATTGTGGAAAGAGCGTGGTGTTGGTATAATACAAGGAATAAGGGGAATATAAGAGGAGGGAACCTGTCCAAAGGAAACCATGAATTTCCATACGTCCTAGAATAAAAGGCTGAGGGCTAGGGTACTCGAGTAGTCAAGGATGTCGCAAGAGCAGCTTCGATCACTCAAATGTCAGGCGGGGACTGAGCTACCAATGCCAAACGAATGTGAACAATTGGAGAAACATGACGGACAACGGTTTGATGGTAGCATGGCTTTCTTTCCTTCGTTGATCATTCCCAAGGTGTTCGTGGTGGTAGAGGGTGACAAATTAGCCAAAGGCGACCTAGGCATCTCCATCAATTACAAAGGTGCGGTGAATTTTGAAACCATTGCGAGCTCACAAGTCGCAGCCATATAGGTCGAGATTGTCTACAAGCTAGGGCGGACGCTCTTTGGAGGTGGATCACTAAGATACTTGACAAAAATACCCACTGAAGCACATATAGTTTGATGCGATCAAGAGGGTTACACATGAAGCGTGAGGCCTGAGAACGGTAGGAGCAAGGTTGATGTCGATTACCAAAGGCCTTGCGGTTCCAGTGGTTAAGGTCGCAAGCCTGACATATGAAGCGAGCAAGGTTCCTTATCCTCGAGTAACACTTCAAGTTACAATATCGCGGTCGTATAGACGCGAACAACTCGAACTCAATTTCAACGGTGAGGGTTCTTGTCCAGGCACGCGAGGGAGGTTCTCTTGACGTTGTGGGGTCTTGACCGACTTGACTTGGGAGCCACAAGCTTGTATAGCATCTAGGACAAATTCAGGAAGGCTTGAGGAGGGCAAGCATTTTTAGCAAATTTTTAGTCGGCCTGATTCTGCTCACGTGCCAGGACTAGACGCGTCGCGCTTCGTGACGCGTGACCGCCGATCTCACTACCGTCTCATCTGTTTCAGCTTGGACTCAGTCCGCCTTCCAGTGACACGATGCCTGAATTGCGCTTTCAAGGGCATCCAGAAAGAACTTCATTGCCGCTTTCTCTCCGTTAATTTTCCTTCTTTCAACCAACAATTGACCAACAAGCAAGATTCAAGTTTTCCATCAACGTCAACGTCCAACTTTGTCTATCTGGCGCGTCAAAGATTGGTACCATCATATCGTCGTCGTCGAACTCTGCGCGCTCCAATGCCGCCCCCAGCGGCCAGCCGCCCGGGTGTTCACCGGTGCAATACGAACTGCAAGGTTACGGCATTGAAACGTTCAGCAGCTTGAGGACCAATCGAAGTATCTTGGCTCCCGCAGCGGTGCCTAGGTGCCACGGCTAGCCCTCCAGCGTGCGCCCGAATGAACTTCGCTGCGTGTGTGCGCCATGGCAGGAATCATTACTCCAAGTAAGCCGTTTCGGCTACGACGCTCCCGGAGTGGATGGCCATCAGCATGTCCAATCCATTGTCAACGGCTAACAGTAACATTCGGATCTTGGAGATCGATTTTGCAATAAACGCGACCACCTCGCCACATAGAGCACAACGNCCCCCCGTCTCATGCCGAATGAACCTGCGGTATCTTTTTTTATGAAATTTACTCGACCTTCCTCGGACATTTTGGCGACCCAAGTGACTAGTGCCAACTTCCCGGACCGCTGGGCAATGCCGCCCGCCCACACAACCGTGACAGTCGGACAACACCAGACCTTTCTTGTTGCGATGAGCAAACGTGCCGATGATCAAGATACATGCCTGCCTGAGTAAGCGACTAAGCGTGTCGATGATCAAATGTCAAACTGACGAAGACTTCCTAGCGCTCGTTGATATGCACGCTTCGGCCTCGTGTGCGCGTTCGATTTGATCCCACTTTCCCTACTCATAGTGATAGGACCTGGATAGAAGCTCCTTGACCATACCCGACTCGCGGATCGTGTTTCAGAGTGCAGAATAACTTTCGGAAAACATACCTGTCTGCCTCATTGCCGATCAGCTCCCCCATGTGTACAGCACGACAAAAGTACTACAGCCTTCTCGGGACCCACTCAGCTTCAAGTGATCAATTTTTGCTCAATCAGGCTAATGCGTCATATATTGACTCTTGAACCACTCGAGGAATGATCTCCGGTTCAAGGCCTCCGGCCTTTTACTTAAAGCCTGGCATCTTGTTCCCCACTGCTCCCAAAACACCCCGCCTGTCATGCGTTCCCTGGCCCTCTTTCTTCTATTCACTCTCACTCAAGTGCTCGCTTTTCGGCCGATGAATAGGCTGATCACCTCTGCCGATGGGACGCAGATCTACGCTGACGCAGTGGGAGATCCTAGCAAGCAAAGTATCGTCTTCGTGCACGGTTTCGCTTTGAGTAGTATCGTCTTCGACAATTTTATCACCAACAAGAGACTGCTGGACAATTTCTACCTGGTAGGCTTTTTGTTTCTCTTTCAACCCCTCCTTTCCCTTACATCTCACTGCTTTTCAGGTTCGTTACGATGCCAGAGGACATGGGCTCAGTGGCAAGCCAATGAATGAATCGGCTTACTCGTCACTACGATATGCCCAAGATTTTTCGGCAGTCATGTCGACGTTCAGGTTGCACAAACCTGTCTTCCTCGGGTGGTACGTTCTCGCCTTTCTGTAATCTTGACTGTGGAATTCACCCGTCCATTCCAGGAGTCTTGGCTGTATGAGTCTCGCCGCATCTGGAAAGCCGTATACTGACGCCAGGGTTCTACAGCTGCCATCATCTCCGATATCGTTGAGCATATACACCCGATGCCTCTCCTCGGCGCGGTTGCCTGCGATGGAAGCCCTGTGCTAGGCCCGGACATCCTGGCCAAACTGATCGCACCAGCCACGGCTGTTAACCTCGCTACATTCTTCGAGGATGCGAGTGTGACGAATGGACTAGCTGGACGAACTCAATTCATCGACTCGTGCTTCCAAAAACCTGATCAAGTTCCATTCAATGTCAAGGCCAAATACCTCGGTTCGACGGTCGTACAGCCGCCTGCTGTCTCGGTTATCGTGACTCAGCGTCAGCAGAATGCTACGCAATTATTTGCGATTGGAGAAAAGGGAGAGTTGCCTCTTTTGATACTCTTTGGGCGGTCGGATATGGTGGCGGTCGAATCGGAAGTTGTGAAGTTTGTCAAACCCCATTTCAAGAAGCTCACGAAAGCCACCATCCCTGGGGGCCATGCGGTTTTCGAAGACAATCCAGATGGGACTGCAGATGCTTTGATCAGTTTTGTCCGGAGCATTTCTCATCGTGGGCGCAACGTCAATTTAATTTAAGTAAAACAATGCTCTTTTCCTCTCTTGACTAGCGTAGGGCAGGATGTAAACGGGACCCTTGTGCGTACCAATGTGCTTCGTATCTGAAATGTAACTTGAATCCAGCTGGCTTTTACTTCCAAGATACCTGTCGCGGCAAGCTAAGTGCATATCAAGTCAAATATCGTTGAGTCACCGTGGCCATAAGCAAAGTCTACATAATTCAAGCATAGTGAACGGCTCATTGGTTAGCATCTACAAGAACCCGTCGGACCACACGGTTCATCATAAGGTTTACTCGGTGTCAACGAGGCTTACAGCGAAGCGCAGGGATAAACACTTCTAAGTACTCTTCGAAAAGCAAACATAGTAGCATTACTTCTTACGAGATTGCCGGGGCCCGGTTGGTGGCGATTGTTGGTGGCGGTTGGTGAGTGTTGTCCTGTTATAGATAGCTGCTCTGTGGTACACCTTATGACATACCAATACGGTGATCGGCGAACTTGTGTGGAAGTGTCGTGATGGCAGATCGATGGATTTCGAACATTGAGCTATCCATTTGCCGAGCACTGCAAATATGTAGTAGTATGTAACGTAAGTCTCCATGCATCGACGCCATTCGCGCAGCAGGAATCAGGTACCCGATCGCAGCGCATGTCTGTCTGTTAGTAAGTATGTAGTGCTTGGGTGTTAATCACCGCCGTTGATCTAGCGGGGATGATTCGCTGGCATTGCTGTAGTTCTGGATCGCAGGGAATGTATGAGGGAATGGAAAAAAGGAACAGGGTACATCGGGATAGTAGTTGAACCGGTGGCGTGGATTGGGAGGGGGTATTCTTTGTCGTTGGAATGGGAATTTGTAGAAGCTGAGACGTCCCACAAGAAGGGCGAGAGTTGATTTTTAGTTTCAAGGATCGAGATGGATGGATCCATGCGGATCAAAGACTAGCCTGTGCAGATACTAGCAGCGATGGTACCGTTTTGGTCTAGAGTAAGGGGGAAAGCAATATCGTATTGGTCGATGGTAACGCTGGGGAAATGATGAAGGAGTGCGCGGTGAAGCCGCCGTACGCCATCTTGCCATAAGAATTGAGATTACTCGGTATATTCAGAGCTCAAGGAAGCCTTGATCCGCGAGTCAGAGTCGCTACAAGATATGACAAACCTGGGGTTGAATGTTGCTCAGGTAGTCTTGAGTAACTCTTCAGTTTGAACCTACGAGGTGAATGATTAGAAGATTCTTCAAGAGAGTTGTTCCGGATTGTATTCATTTCATATAAGAGATAAAACCAGAACGCGTAAGCTCAGTCGCGCCGAGATGAGTCGAACAGAGTGCGAAAGGTAGCAAGGTTAGCTGAAGACGGTTGAGAGCATCATCGCAACCATGATTTCGTCTAGACTCGACTTCAAGAGTTCTGAAAGTCCTCGAAAGTTTTTTTTTTCAGATTCCACAAGAAGGTATATGATTTGGATGACAAGATCAGGTCAGATAAAGCTATCTTGATGCCGGTCGTTGTGGGTAGTTCCACTGCAACTCGAGGTTGTCCAGGAGTCACTCCCCGGCCTCGGAGTCGCTAGCTGCTCGTGATGTACCTTGGGAGTCCGTTTGATTGAGATGAGCATTTTCATAAACGACGACATCCGGGTGGCATGTCAGTGCATCGATAGATAGTGGTAGTAGTGGGCTCCTGCGAATTGGAGGTCTACTCAGAGCCTACTTGCTCGGCAATTTGAATTATGAGCGCTTAGCCGCGCGGAGGCGCCTATGCTCTTTGTTGCCTCTTCCCATCATCATGGAAATTGAATGAGCACTTCCATTTACTGGAGTCGCTTTTGTCAAACCATGAATCCTCTTGAGCTAGAACCCAAACTCACAATGCGGTCTAGCAATGTAGGCTGCGCCCACGAAGCTCATAGTATCTCTGTCAACCGAGTCGGACCCGTGAATATTGAATGCTGGCTCTCGCTGGATGAGGGCTTTTCGCCTCCATGCCTTGTAAAGATGCCGCGCGAGTAGTGGTATAGCTAGAAGAATGCTTTTCGTCGCGAGATCGTCGCCTCAAACTTGTAACCAAATGCTTTTAACCCTGAATTCTCAAGGCGGCTACCTCTGCTTTCCCCCACTCTCCCTCGTTCATTGGCGAGTTTTTCTCTCTCGTTTCAGTCCATCTGAGCGCATGTACTCATCTCATCCTAGATGTGGAAGCTCACTGGCTCTATCGTTGCTTTTGTCTCGTTGTCTGCGGCACGACCAAACAACTGGGCTGAGCCATGCTTTTTTGGTGAATGTGGCTACGACCTTCCTCCCAATGGACCTTCGGGTCATATTAAGATAGTAAGTGACCCAGTCGCCAACATTCTACCTACATATCGACACATTGAATTCACTAGTTGGGGGATCCCAAAGCCATGACTGACATCACTCCCGCCGCTGGCTGGGTTGTCTTGGACTGCGACCCCAATGCAACGGTCCAAAATATATGGCTCGCCTGCAATGATGCTGATGGCGGACGATGCAGCCATCTCTTTGAGGGTTCAGGTCCCGAACATAAGTATGTTCGACTCCCTGAAGCGGTGGGTTTTAGTCGAATTACGCAACGTTGCCTACTTTCTAAACCATGAGTATCCTGCAGTGTAGCTCCCTCCCATTCGCGCGCATCGCAAAGGCTTGGGTTCACAACGACCCCAGTCTTGCAAGTTTTCAAGGAATGGTCCGCCGTGATGCCGAGCCGCCGAAAGTGTACGGTATCTCTATTGATGACAACGTCAGTCGTCCATCCCAAACCAACTTAACGCATGAACTTACCACCGACCTTCACGCTGATTAGTGGGATGAGATCGACGAGTCGAAGTTTGTCTCCAGGAATGTGTCCAGACCCTCCGTATTCACATATTGCTCAGGTACGGTCCTGTGGTCTTCGCAGCCGTGGGGTATGTATAGTTTTTCGAATTCTCCCCCCTTATCTTACCGTCGTTTCAGTGCTTCGATACCTGGGTTGGATCTGAGCTTTGACGCTCCGCCGGACATATCAACGTCTGAAGGCGCGAATAGCTTCGTGGAGAATGCCATTCAACGTATGCTCCATGGACACTCGAGCCTTTGTCTTGTACATTAATTGGATCCATGTCCAGTGATCAAGGACGGCGGTTCCAAGAGTAAGAACAAAGGCGTGCCAGACAAGAAGGGCAAGAACCAATCAAAGGATTCTAGCAAAGACAAGAAACCAAAGGACTCGGGTAAAAGTAAGACGGACGCTAAATCCAAAGACGCCGGGAAAGGAAAGACGGACACGAAATCGAAGGATCCAGGTAAAAGCAAAGGTGGAAAGGACACGACCAAGGATTCAGGCAAGGGCAGCGGCGACGGCGACGCCTCCGGGGACAAAAATACCACAGTGACAATTCCGGACAAGATCAAGAACTTCGAATATCGTCTGCCTCATGTTAAGAAACAATGCAGTATCGATTCGTCGTCAGTGACTCTTGGCGTTGATGCCAGGTTCAAGATACAAGCTTCGGGCAAATTTGTTGTTGCTTTGGCCGCGACCGGCAATGCAAAATCAAAGAAACTGTCTGCAATGTCCGCGTCTGCATTCCGAACCCTTTAAAACGCCCGCCGTATTCTTAGGTGTGAAACTCAAAATCAACCCGAACGTCACTACAGAAGCCAGTATATCAGCAGGCATTATTCCCAAGTTGACTTTTGGAATTTCTGCTTTCGGCAAAGCTAACGCCAATTTGTATGTCGCCTTTGGGGGTTACGTGGATATCAAGGCGCAGCCGAAGAAGGGCGGCGCTGACGGTCAGGTTCTTGGGCGGTTGCAAGCGGTCATCGGTGCGGAGGCGTCTCTATTTTCACTGTTCAAGGCCGAGTGGGACAAGACCTTTTGGAATAAGGACGTGACGCTTTGGAAGGTTAGTCGTCTCGATGGGAATAACTTGTGCAACTGATGACCGAGGCTTGTGACCTTTCTTAATCTGTTTTGCAGAGTTCCGGGTCGAAGAAGCGGGAAATATGGAGTGCACATAGGGGTATCTCTCGCCGCTCCGAGCAAGCCAAGTTCTCCGGCAACTGGAACGATAAATGGCTTTCGTGCTCCAAGGTCGACGGCAGTAAAAAGGAAAGTGTGGTTGACAAACCAAAGTTGTCACAGCAAGAGTAAGTTCTCTCTGCATTTCGGGCGGCAAGTCTCACCAGATCGATTAGGTTGGGCTTGAAGGAAAGCCGCAGCAAACCAATGGTAATTTACGAGTCTTCGGTGTAGGCTCGTAACACTTTGCTGTAACAGATTCGGAGAATTCTTTGCATTGCCATTACGAACCATTGGGATACCCAACAACGCCCAAACGTAAGCATTCAAATCGGCAGCCCCACGCCGATGCATAGGAAGACTTGACATGGCTCGATCCTCCGTCTCTCATCGTCATCAAGTGATGCTCTTCAACTCGCCCAGCGTTTTGATTACCGTTGTTTGCATTTCTGACCCCTCGCTCATTTTCCCTACTCAGCGGTCGTCGAGGAATTTTCGCGTTTTCGGCGGCGTGGCTAGCCAAATGCTGATGCCAAAATGTCGCTGCGGCCTCCCCATCATCGAGCTGCATAGCCAGATCGAAGGCCAACTGTATCATCGATGACCAGGTTTCATCATTTATCCGATGCGAACGTTTGTTGAAGAATATAATTTATTCGGCCTACATCAGAACCTAGCTCCACTTGATTTTGGTGGCCGTCCCCAAGGAACAGATGGATGACCTAGTGAGCATATTTTACTATGCACAGTTGCTCTTTCGCGAACCGAAGTTGACTTCATGCCGAGCTCCAAATGTTGATCCATACCAATGTTCCGTGCGCAGTGTTCGGCTACAAGCTGTTTCTAGGTCGTAATGTTCTCCACAAGCGTTGTTCTGTGGCGCTCCGCACATAGAGCCAGGCCGAACTCTGCGCATGGCCAAGGCATAGTTACTTCTGATCAACCTGACACACACAAGACGTATAAAAAGGCTGCCTCTCTTTCGTTGAAACCCATCGTCAATCACACAATGAAATACATTCAAGCAACCGGAATCTTACTCGCTGCTGTTGGCTCTCAAGCTCGTACGTTCACCGTCACGAACAATTGCCCCTTTACCATTTGGTATGATTCTTTTGTGTTCACTCAGACTCTCGGTCTAGGCTGACGTTCCGACTTTCGTAGGCCAGGCGTAAGTGTACCATGAAATGCTACTGACCCATCTCTGAACCACCCACCAGTTATTCACTGACCTCAATGTCGGTTCCAGTACTCCAGACCAAGCTACCGGGTGATTTCTCATTCCTATGCCTCTTTACTGTGGACTGACGGGAGTACAGATGGGAGGCTGGATCCGGCACTTCAGTCAATTTCTTCGTCCCTAACGATTGGACTGCGGGAAGGATTTGGGTTTGTCACCCAGTTTCTCCTCTAAATACTTACTCACTCCCCTATGCATGCATTTAGGGAAGGCGCAACTGTGACTTCAGCACCAACCCCGGGCCAACCTCCTGTTTGTCGGGTGGTTGCAACGGAGGCCTGGAATGTGATCCCTCTACGGGAACGGTGAGTTCACAGTGTATCCACTGTCGCATGCACGCCATAACTGGAGTACCGAAATCATAGGGTGTTCCACCTGTGTCCGTTGCTGAGTGGACTCTCTCAGGCGACGGTAACCGAGACTTCTATGATGGTACGCATGTTTAACGTTTAGCCCTCGCCTTGCATATACAATAGCTCCTTATAGTTTCCCTCGTTGATGGCTTCAATCTTCCCATGCAAATTACCAACAATCAAGGCTGCCCCACTGCTGGTTGCCCAGTCGATCTTAACGCGATCTGTGAGTCGGCATCNAAAAATGTGGTTTATTCGCATTGCCAATGGTTCTAATTAAAAACCTAGGCCCCGCAGAGCTCGCCGGCCCCACTGATGGAAACGGTGCAGTCCTAGGCTGTAACAGCGCCTGCACCGCCAACCTCGATGGGAACCAAGGTACGGACGTTTCGTCCTTTAAACCTTGCACTCGTCTAATGTCATCTCAGCTGACTCCGCCAACTGTTGCTCGGGGAGTCACAACACTTTGGAAACCTGTCCCGCCAACGGTAAGCTGCCTTGCAGTGCCATCCCTCAACTTACCTCGCTCATTTCTACGTTCAGGTGTCCAATTCTATGATTTCTTCAGTGAGTTGACCTCACTTATTTCGCCAAGATCAGTATTTGACATAGATTACAGAGGGAAATTGCCCCAACTCCTACGCCTACGCGTTCGACGAGCCCAGTGGCACCGCGCTGTTCACCTGTGATTCTGGATTGAACGCAGACTACACTCTCATCTTCTGCCCTTAAGTTGATACCTTCAGAGTCACCATATGTATATACACGTGTAGACTTACGGGTACTGTAAACGTGGTAAGTTGTTTCATCGCCCTTTGTAAAGTATGTACTGGAATGAGTCCCCAAATCAATATGCGATCCCTTCAATAAAAACCAATTTGCGATCACAAATGATAACAGCCTAAGTATGTCCGAATGTCCAGCTGGTTCCAGGCTACAATGCACAATGGCTATGACTACATCAGCTCATGACACGCACTCAGAGACCAATGACAGGATAGCTGTCTATGATGAAGTCAATCTGACGGGCCCTGTAATCATCTGGGATCATGCCCATATGATCGCCGTCAAGTTGTAGCGCGTACTAAAGAGTGGGTATGGATAAACGCGAGAGAGAAGCATTCCCAGTGGTTTGGCTCTTACCTGGTAGTCAGAGGTATAGGGGAGCCATTCTTCCCCTGGAAGACTCAGGATTAGATCCGGAACAGATCACAAAAGAGCATTATCACTGACTTTGGCTGCCAATGCCGTCGTTTGGGGTTTGAGTATAAGCGAATGATAGCCAATAGTCCATCATTCGAGTTGACAGCCTTCTAGACGATGCGGATACTGGCTCATGGGGTTGGCCATAAACAAACGGAATATTGGCACTGTGAGCGACTGGAGGCGTTCCAATTAGCAGGTGAGGCGAATATCACAGAGGGAAAATATTTACTGACCACCCCAGTGAGGTATGGTAGACTCTTGCTTTTGAGTGAAACGATATGTATACGTCGGAATACCAGCTTTGGCCAAGAATCTGTTGTGGTATCTGACGGGTGCGACTATCAAGAGATCCCCATCTATAATTTTGCAGATCAGTAACCGTTCATACTAATTTGAGCCTTGGAAACATACATAGTGCAGCCATACGCTTGTATTGGGCACTGAGGCCAAAGGTTTCATTTCCCGTACCATACGGAGAGCCAAGGGAGGGAATATCGGGGTAGAGGTCAAGGAGAGTATCAACTACACTGCTCAGGTCCTCAGTGTGAGGCGATGACCCAGAATATTGCTTCAAAAGAAAATCCTTAATAAAATGTGTCGAATTCACAGATTCAGGAGTAAGCATTGTTCCTAGAGTTGAGGAACATTGAGCGATGTTTAAGTCTCGTACAAGGGAGAGAGGGGACTCACCTTCGTCGAGGTTAACTCCTGTGATGATAGGAAGATTGACGAAGCGCAGGTTCTGGAGGAGTTTTGAGGGTTGATCAGGTATCACCCCGCCGGGTCCATCGATGCATGGGAGGAAAGCCAAAGGGTCGTCCCAGCTTGAGACAGTTTGTGTCGCACGTAGCAGAGCTTGTGAATTAGACTGTCGCAAACAAGTCCAGGTGTCGTCTCCTGGCTTTAGGCATCCGGTCGCTTCCAGGAAGCGGTTCCAGTCACCGTCACGAAGGTTCGGTCGACCTCCAGTTGCAGACGCAGCCCCAGAGTGAGTAATCTTAACAATAGTATTCTGTGAGGAGGCATGGTTGTATATGGAGCAGAAATCCACGTACCGCTCCAATAACCAACTTTTCAAGCTCTGGGTTGAAGAGATGTGCAGAGATCGACATAGCACCCGCACTCTCGCCGAATAAAGTGACCTACTGCGCGTGAATCAACTAGGAATGGTTTATGGATGTTTGGTTCATACCCTCTTTGGATCCCCTCCAAAGGCAGCGATATTATCGTGTACCCAACGGAAAGCCAAGAATTGATCTTTGAGACCTAGATTGAGTAGACCATGTCTCGCAGCGTCCGTCCCCTGTGGGAAGCCGAGAGGACCGAGTCGATAGTTGATGTTCACGTAGATGATTGGCGTACCCTACTCAATATGTCAGAAGATCATATATACACATACGATGTAGTTTTAGCTCGCCCGAGAGACGCTATATGACACAAAATTCGTTGCGTTGAATTCGGGGCTTGAGGATCTTCCAACTAAAATGAACGGTCAACTTGATGAACAAATAGGGTAGTAAAGCACATACACAAGAAGCCGCCCCCGTGTATCCAGAGCATGACAGGAAGTGCGGAAGAGTCATTCGTGCCAGCTGGACGCTGAATGTTCAGAGTCAAGCAATCTTCCGAAAGAGGTACTTCAGGATCTGCAAACTGCACGCGCCGTGATTATTGAAGCCTATGCCACCTGTACATGGACGCACTGGCTGGGTGCAAGCGGGACCAAATTCGCGTGCATCAAAAGGAGATATCAGCTGGCCCTTCGGTTGAGCAGGTCTGAAGCGCAAGTCCCCGATGGGTGGTTCAGCGTATTGCATGCCTAATCTCGAAAAATGGGTTTTGTTGTTGTTGGAATTAAAAGTTGGATACCTACCTCGAAAGGCTTCCTGATCAGCATAGTCAATGCCTCGTCCCACAATCGTTGTGCCATTGAGATTTACGACGGGGGACACTGCGGCGTGACAGAGCATCGGGGAAAACGCAAACACAAACGCGAAGAGCATCCTTGAAGGTGAGTCTCAGACAGAGACAGAAGGCCCTACATTTTATACAGTCAAGTTTTGTGCGTGATAACGAGTACACTTGGGTAAAAAGCACATTCCTGAGACTGTGTGGTTTTGTTTGTAAAACTACACAACAAGGTTTTTGTCCATCCGGAAAACTGTCGTCGTTCCCTATCCTTTCCCCTGGAATCTCCTAACTTGCGGCAAGTGCTACGCGTCACCACGGCAGTTCTACGTCATCTCCCTCGGTTGAAATTCTAGAACGAATAATGGCTTATGACGATGTGGTGACGTTCTTACCGTCATGACAAAGTCATTGCAGTTTCGTAGATTCAAGAGAACACAACGTCATTTCACCGGAGAACTCCGAGAACAATCTGTACAAGTAATGGCGTACGTCATAGAGTCTTCAGAGACTAGCTATAGAGCTCTATATAATAGAGTAAAGCATGAGTGAAAGTAAACTGACCAGGTTCTTCATCACTCACAGGATGTTTATTTTGAATGTGTCAATGACTGTTCATTGCACCCTCAGCTGGATAGTAGATACTGGTTGAGTATCTATCGATATCTCTTTGGCTTGAACAATCTTCTTACATAAATACAGGCCTTGACGCAATGGACCTTGTCCAGTGTAGATGGATATCGTACCTCCGTCACAGTATCAGGTACTGCCGTATTCATGCGGCCCTCCCTTCGTTATTGGGAAACGTAGAATCAGGCTTGGTTGAATAACTTTGAACCACTGTCGGGAAAAGCCGAGAGCGCCCAGGTTCGAGGTCTCCTATCGACTCCCCTATCTGATACGAAGTTAGAATCCAACGCTCTTGGTCGACGGCCAAGCGACATATACAGCTATGATCACGACGTGCGCACACCAGAGCTCTATCTATGATACGAAATGCTAAGCCTCGCTTACATTACACAGATGGGGAGCATGTGGCTAACTGAGGGTCGCGTAGAGCTCATATAAGGTCCATGGTGGTACACTACGCGTAGTCGCCCTGATACTTATCAGCTTCCTAGGCTCTGCAGACTTGTACATTCTAGTGTACTATGTAGCAGCTTTGAGCTATTTTTAATTCTCGGCAATACTGCGGTCCTTCCTACACCCCAGGTGCACGTAGGATATCAGAAGCCGACTCCGGATCATAGGCGCACTGACACCAACTCCCTTCGCTAGTAAGTGATCATGACTAGTTAGCGGCCTTAAAATATCTGAATGATCCTGCATACTCGGCAGAATGGGAGAGTGAACGCGGATATAACTGACAGATTGTGTCTGTCACAGTTCGAGTCAATCCTCTGTGCTTCCCTCGAATCATAGCTCGCCTTGGAATGAAGCATTTCAGTGCTAGATTTGCTGTCTTTGCTTCGACCTTTCTTCATCTAGGAGCAAAGGCAAGGACGTTCACAGTGACAAACAACTGCGGATTCACCATTTGGTGAGTGAGCATCACTTCACATTACGACTGATGGAACTCACGAAAATTAGGCCTGCAGTACGTGGCCCAGCCTTTCTAGTTCTATATCTCATCAAGGATTCATCGGATAGATCTATACTGATCCCGATAGCGGGCTCAGCATACCCAGCCATGCTAGTGGGTGAGCGTATATCTCTCGTCCTTCTTTTCAATCAATTAAGCAGCTGACCTTCTCCGCACCGAAGTTGGGAAGCTCCCCCAGGGACTTCAGAGACATTCAATGTTCCCAATGACTGGAGGGGTGGGAGAATCTGGGTACGTACCAATACTGCTTCATTGTTCCGCAATGCTCAAGGTAGTACTAGGGAAGACGCGATTGCAGTTTCAACGGCAGCAATACCGGTCCCTCTGCCTGCGTTTCTGGTGGATGTCAAGGCGGTTTACTGTGCTCAAGCGCCGCGGTATGCTGCACCTAAACATATCCTAGTCACAGAAATCTCAGTAGCTTTCGCAGGTTGCTCCGGTGACCGTCGCTGAGTGGACGCTTGGCGCGGATCAACAAGACTTTTACGATGGTGCGTCGACGGCCTCCGTTAAAATATATATTTCTCTGGTCTGCTATACTTAACTCCACGAATCCTAGTCTCGCTTACAGACGGCTTCAATCTTCCTATGCGGATCACCAGTAATGTATGTCCGACGGTAAGCTGCGCAGTCGACCTGAACGCTGTGTGTAAGTTAACATAATCATCGCTTGTTTGTTCAAATTCATCGCGAGGACTTGGAACTAGGTCCTACTCAGCTCAGAGGTGCAACCAATGCTGCTAATCAGCTAGTCGGCTGTAACAACGCTTGCACCGCGAATCTTGACGGAAATCCAGGTATTGATTACCTCTCGGTCGGAGTAAGTAATAATACATAATGACTGACCTGCGCCTCGACTTCTCAGGAAACTCCTCTAACTGCTGTACCGGCAGCCACGGTACTCCTGCTACCTGTCCCGCAAGCGGTAAGCTGCTTCCAAAAGTTTCACCGCGTGGATTGACTGATCACTCCTCTAGGAGTGGAATTCTACTCGTTCTTCAGTGAGTGGAGTTTGTTAACATGTCAAGAGCCGATAATAACTGGTCTTAAGAAAACAACTGTCCCAGTTCTTTTGTGTTCCCCTATGATAACTCAAACGGTGGACCTTCGATTGTCTTGTGTCCATCTTCATCCAATCCAGAATATACGCTCACCTTCTGTCCTTGAGACATACCTAGTTATCAGGAGTCTACGTACTACTATTTAGCTGAATAGCACTTGTTTCGTTCTCCTCCGTAAGAGTGTGGGTGTGTAGATACTTCATTCCATTTTGGCAAGCTACTCCTCCTATCTCCTATGCTCGACCCTAACTTCTGGGCGCTCGGAGTAGTCAGCGCCCGGAGTGTTGGTGAGGTTTGCATTCAACTTCTCTGACCGAATGACCACCACTTGAAGATGCGACGAGCTCAACAGCTTCGTTTACTCTTTCTCTTTGCGACTTTGACTGTACTTCTGCTCTTTCCGCGAGTTCCAGATGTCTCATTCCATAAGCTCGAGAGTTCGACGCAAGGTCTCGGAAATGTGCTCCTGGTAACAGCGCATCCAGACGATGAATGCATGTTCTTTGCACCCACCTTACTAGCTCTTCGCCGGGAGTCAAGTGGGAAGACACCAGAGATTCATTCTCTTTGTTTGTCAACTGGCGATGCAGACGGCTTGGGGGATATCCGATCTCTGGAGCTTGAAGGGAGCTTGGACATTCTGGGAGTGAAGAAGGAGAATAGGAAGATTGTGGACCATCCGTATGTTTGACTTCTCTTTTTTGATGTTCGTTGCTTCAACAATGACTTCAATCAATGTCTTGCGTAGAAAACTCAAAGACAACTTCACCACTACCTGGGACGCAGAAGTCATTGCAGACTTTGTCTGGCAATATGTCACTGCGCACCATATTACGACCGTTCGTTTCGGCTTATCTTTTGACTCTGTGCATTGTATCAATTGGCGTCGCTGTAGATCCTTACGTTTGACGAAGATGGCGTTTCAGGCCATCCGAACCACAAATCCATACCTCATGCCGTCCTCCAACTCGCCAAGGACATGGACTCGCCCCATGCATCGGTGTCTATCGCTCCTCGTGTATTCACACTCGTCTCCACGCCGTTGCTGCGCAAATACATTGGGCCAGTCGATGCTGTCTTCACCAAAATGTACGTTCGCGCCCCAGCTGCAAATTTCGACCAATTTCAACTTATTTTTATTTCAGGATCACCTCTAAAGATTCCATGACCTTTGTATCACACTGGAGAGACTACTTTCGTGCGATATCGGCCATGCGGGCGCACCAAAGCCAATTGGTCTGGTTCCGCTACCTCTATGTCAGCTTCTCGCGGTATATGTGGGTTAACGAGTGGAAAGAGCTCGAGGTTGCGTCCCAGCCTGTACCCAATGCGCCACCAGGTTTTGCTTGAGGTCAGCATATCACACGTTGTACTTGTAACGATTGGAAGTGGCTTGCGGCCGTATATGCAGGCTACATACAAAGAAGGGTGTATGCCCATGGGTATAATTATACGTAACGTGCGAAGACGTCGTGTAGGTAAGGTTGCAGGTGTTGAACAAATAATTTGGGATCGAAATGATAACCACGCGTAAGAGTGAAAAGCGTTCGGTCGTCAAAACATGATAGAAATGAAGAACAAGGCCAACAAACAACAATGAACAAGAAGGATCGTATAGAAATATAGATATGGAGGGGATGAGATTTTGTTGTTGTCACAGCTCAACCAACAGTCGAGACAAGTACACGAAGGGGAAGAAAAGAGTTCGCAGCCGAAGCTGAGACAAAAACAAAACAACATCAATGGTTGGGGCGTGTTCGTGGGTGCGGGGATTGCTATGAAAATAACAAGGAAAGTCCTGAGCATCCTATGGAAGATGGAGTAAGACGAGTCCCATTAGTTCGCGATGCCATGTGGAAATGGAAAATCATGAGAGGAACAAAGCGGAGAAGACGACGCCGAGGGTGGTGACGACACCAGACAATACAACGACGCTGGCACCGTTGTCAGTCTCGGAAGCACCAGCGGCGGTGCCGGTTTGGGTTCCAGAGGACGTCGAACGGGTGAGGAGAGAGGTGGGGACGGAGTTGGACGAAGAGCTCGTGGTAGCGAGGGAAGTAGGTGGGACAACGGAAGGATCAGCGCTGACGGAGCCCAACGCGCCAAAGACCTCAGCACTGGCGAAGGGGACACAGTTGCTGCTGGCAGGGACACGAGCGGTGTAAGGCATGGAGGTGATGGCACCGAGTGACTCGGGTGGTTGTCTGTAGGTGGTGACGGCACCATTGACAGTGTAGACACCTGGGACGTCTTGGTTCTCCCCATCACAGGCTTCAAAGACACCATCGCGAGCGGCATTAGGAACATTGTAAGCGCAACCGATGCGATCAAGGGTATGTTCACAGAGTGCAGCAGCGTTGGTCTTGCTCGGGTCGCAAGCTTTCATGCAGAAGAAATCGGCACCGATGAACCTAAACCGAAGATGTAAGTCATGATGAGAAGGCATGGTGAATTTACGCACTGATGCCATTCAATAACTTGGGTATAGCTATCGTTGTTTCCTCCGGACCAGCTATTAGAGTAAAGGAGCCCTCCAAGGGGGTTTCCACGCTGAAACCAATATCAGCGCACGTTCTTGGTAGGGTGTTGGTGCTGTGGCAAGTGCCAAGGAAAACAGAAGAAAAAAAATAGACTGATGCTCACCAAGTCAGCACCATGGGGGTCCAATTCACCACCGAAATCACCAGCCGCGATGTTAAGTTTGGTCTGGTCGATGTGTCCAACAATGGAGATATAGTCGGGAGCACGGATGAATTGCAAGCTTCTCAAGGTTCCTTCAGGAATGAGACGAGTACCGTGGCCAGGCTTTGAGCACCATGCAACAGCTGAGCCCTCGGTGTCACCAACGATGGAGTTGGGCTCGGAAGGTCCCCAGATACAGAAATCTACATGAGAACGATGTTGAGAAATTTGACTCCTGATACACAATGGTACTTCGTAGGGCTCACCATCAAAGGAGTTGAAGAAAGAGGTCTGGCAGAGGGAATCTTGACCTTGAGTCGTCGAGTTACAGATGTTGTATCCGGTCTGGCGGCCGCGCATCAAATTCTCGGTGTCAACTTGGTAAGGCTGAAAGCTAGATTAGCGCTATCGTCAAAGATAAACAATCTGGGGAACGTACGATGCCCGTGGGGTACGGGAAACGACGAGAAGCCAAAGGGGTAGCGGGGAAGGTTGGCAACTGGGCGACAGCGACCTTAGCCGAGATTACGGCTGCGAGAATAACGGAGACTTTGGGGAACATTTTTGAGAATGTAATTAGGTTGGGCTCAGGACGAAGGAAGAGGGAAGAGAGATGCTCGGGGGAAAGAAAAAGCAACTGCGGAAGGGGGAGGAGAGAAAGAAAGAGCGGAAGGACTCGTAAACAACACCTCGCGCGACGTGGGGGTTTGTTGAACTCAAGGGCAAGAACCGCCGTTGTTCAAATACTATGCCTGGGGGGTAGTCCGGAGATCACCCTCACTTCGGATTGTCACACGTCGGTCACAACAATTTTCGAGATCAATTACCCACGCCACATGAGGAACTGCAAGCTGACCGACTCAATTTTGTACTCCGCCCCGGCTGCTCGGCTAAGCGTGACAATTTCTTTAAAAGTTAACTCAACATCCAACCAACCTACGGTCGTTCTGACACCTGGAGTGCGTAGGGTTGGACTACGAGACACCAGTATAAAATTTTGGTGGGTAAAGATTGGGAGGAAGGCACACTTTGAGCGAGAATCCGAAGTAAGGGTGATCTCCGGACTACCCCTTAGGCATAGTATGCCTGATTTTCGGACTTGGATCTGATGAACCTTTCCCAACCTTGAAGCAATGGCTACGCGACATTCGAGTTACATATAAGTTTTCCACTGTTTTGCAGGAGGTCGGATAGTGAGGAAGGTCTGAAAAGGACCTCAAGACACCCATCATCATAGAGGCTGGAATTCGAGGCTACTCAAACCACACCAATTGATCCCTTCACTCCTTCCCCTCAACAATGTTTATCAGTCTTTCTTTTGCTAATATATGTAGCATTCTCGGTCAAAAGTATCAATAAACTTCAGGCCAGACTTCTTGCAGACTTCTCCTGATCGTCGCAGCCCCTAACTTTTCGTCGCGATCGTCCGCAGAATTTATGTAATTTTTTTCTGCTAAAAACTTGCGTGCCACTCCTTTCTTTCGGTTCCCAATTTTTTTAGAGACGGCGGATCGTAGCAACAAGGCTACTACTCTCAAGAAAAGAGGCCAGGGGACATCAGGTGAGTTTGTTTTTATCCTGCTGTATTTTGAATCTGAGTTGTATCAGAGCCAGCACTTGAATAGGGCAGGATTCACGCGCAATTGTGAAAATGCCAGCGACACGCTCAGGACAGTCCAAAGGCAGGATCCCGGCGCATCCCCTGTCTGTGCCCAACTCCTGTGGCTCGAGTCCTGCTACCCTTGTTGAATCCGAGGAAGGTGCTGATGACAATGACACCAGTGATTCAGACTCTCCTTCACCCTGCAAGCGTCACAAAGTCGCGTCAAAGGTCCCGCGGCCACCTGTTTCAAAAGCACGAGCCATCGTTTCACGGAGCAACAAATCTACTCTCTTCAAGACGATTGAGGTCAATGGGCAGGTCTTACAGCCAACCGTCGCGTTCGATGCATTTTGGACTTGGGCACACGAAAGGATGGTCATAGACAGTAAACGTCGTTCAGGCCTACCCCCGCCGTGAGTATTTACTTCTTCATTGCATCCGAACATCCCACAACTCAAAAGACGCGCGGNAAAAAATGATGCATCAGTTGGACAGATGACATCATTCTACGTGACTATTACTTCTGCAATCCTTTTCGCGTCGCCGATTGCCTCACCCAGTTCCTCATAACCGATGTGGCCAACTCCTCCCGCCATCAAGTCGTCCAACCTCGCAAATCCTCACGCTCTCATCACCGCCCCTCTCCACCTGCAACTCTTCTTTTCGATGCCGTTCAATCACTCCCGTCGTCCTTCCAACTACTTACGTCACCAACTCTTCCCGACCTCTACACGCTCGCGTAACCCTCCCGCAACAATACAATCCTTCGCATCAACCAGCATATACACGGCCTCAATGCGTAGACGAAACGGCGCGGACATCTGCTCTGGTCGCTTCCACATGCGAGAGGAAGGGGTCTGGTAATATGAGGTACGCAAACACATTTCCTACTTGACCGGCGCCTTATCCGTCGTCACCAAGTACCCTCAACTCGACGCCCAACACCACAATTGCGTCCCAAACCCAAACTTCAAGCACCACGCTCCCGTCTCCTCCCAAACCACCACGCACCCTCGCTATCCTCACCCCTCCTTCATTCTCCCTTGCCAGCCGACCCAACACGGTCACGGATACGATGCGATTACCGCGGTAACAACACGAATAGTACGGCATCGCAATCAAGCAAGTTTTATGCGCCTGTTTATCATCAAAGTCAACACGTCACAGAGGTCAGTCAATTCCCTTCGATTTACTTCCAAATCCGACTTGGCTACTCCCAGGCTCTCTGCCAATCTCTCTTCGACACCAATCCCTCGCGTTTGACGTTTAATGCCTGATTGGTCAATGCTTCGAAAACTCAAGATTCACGTCTTCGAAATACACGGAAAAGACACGTCTATGGTTGCGTGGTGGAACCTCAAGTTTGCGACAGGCGGATGGACGTCGTGGTGGAGTTATCAAGGATTCTTGGGTGGGGTGTACTCTATGTGAGTCCCTTCGTGATCTTTTTTCGGACAGATGTTGATCTCATTTCTTTTTGCGCAGGTCTTGTACTTATACGGGATTGGTTACAAAGTCGGAAGGATGATGTGGGTCCATGACCGGCCAGTCCCTGGACTCGAACGAGCAAGTGACAACCCATGGAAACGAGTCGTCTAGTACTTAGGGCTCTGTGTACGTACGGAAGAATAATNAAAAATCAATACTCATCGCCATAACAAGCCGTGTGTGTATGACAAACTACCACGACCACGAACGCCGACACCCCTCCAAAGTAAGTAAGTATATTTGATACTCCTGACAGACTCTTCGTGACTGGACGTTCGCAAAGTAAGTCCATCGTCCACAAAGTTGACAAACACAATTGATGCTTACCTGGGTTTATCAGAGATGGTCAAGGGCCGTCGTGGCGGACGCGGACGCACACATCCCATCGAGGGTCTCTAGATTGGTGAACACGATATTAGTCAGTGAGAAGATGAAGAGCAACACAACACGTACGGAGACTCGGACACATGAGTAGCGCAGCATAACGCACGGGACCTACGACGACAACGGTCTCCGGACCGCCGCATTGCGTGAACAACGTCAACAGCGCGTTCATCGTGACGAAGGTTTCGGTATCTACAAACGACAAAGGCAACCGGCTAGGTAAGTAATTGCGACAACAACCAGCGAACGTGGAGAGTTCCTTACCACACGTGTGGAATTAGTGGGTTGTTCATCGGGCGGCGTATCTGGAGGGGGAGATGGTGCGAGTAAGTAAGCAAACGAGTCGTCGGTGTTGGCGGGAGGTGGTTGACTTACTGCGAGTAATTTTAGACGGTCTCCGGCACCATGACGGCGGTGGCGGCGGCGACGACGACAGTGACGATGCCGGTGACGACGAGGTAGACAAGAAGAGCGACGAGGGAGGAGGAGACGAAGGTGGTGATGGTGGTGATGGCAAGCAGCGACGGAGATCAGAAAGATTAGAGTGGATGAGGGGGAATGTGTACCGAGTGAGTACTGACGTCCAACCTTTCGTTTCCGCAGACTTTATACCCTTTCCTTCTCCCCCTTCTCTTTCCGACTTGAACTCTGACATCCACTTAGAGTATAGGTCCCCAGAACTACGAAGTCCCCATCCCCTTGGAATCCGTGGCGCACATCCAACATGCTCCATGCTCGGGGCTGCCATAACCATTGACCCTTGCTGTTGAAACACCATCAACAACCCCCAAAAGAACCTCGAAATATGCTCAGCCTGAGTGCGCACCCCAAGACTCAAGACGCATAACCTCCGCATTGGGTATCATCATTCATGTCTCCTACCCCATATAGGTCAGACATGCCTCTCTGCGCTCTTTCCACCCCCAAATACAGCGCTCTAATTTACTTCTTGGTTCCCAGGAACTCACAAAGTCTCCGCCGGATGGTGCGCCCGTCGCTATGCTTCGAATTAACATTAACAAATCACGTACTCCCGATCCTCGTTTACAGTAATATTCTCAGAGTCATGAATTCTAACTCATACATGATGCATGATACGCGAGTCCTAGGCTTCCATGGGACATCAGGAATAGGAACAACCCCGAATCTCTTGGTTTGGTTACGCACTTGTCGTAGGGGTCGAATCAAAAGTCCAATATATATCAGGTTTAAAGTAAGTCCCTTGTTTCCTATCATGATTCGCATCGTTATTAGCTTTCTGTTGACTGCGCTTAGCGTAACGCCTACGCCTACGCGAAATTCCATTCTCGTTCTCGTTCCTGATGTACAGGAGACTCGAGAGAAGCTTAGCTTCGTCTTTGTTGGATGTTGGAAACAAGGGTGATGACGAGTCCGCCGCCGAGGATCTTTCCGCTCGACTAGAAAGGTGAGTATCATGTGTGTGTGTCGTTATCGTTTCCCGATG
>JAPEVF010001239.1:0-12028 GCA_029747585.1 Pleurotus djamor | reverse complement strand
CACCATGAGGGGAGTTGGTGGATCGGATGAATCCCATACCCAAATGTTCATCTATAAATTTTTTGACCGTTAGCTGTTCAGCTTGAGAGAGGGGAATTATACCGCCAACTGGTGGCTTTGCTCCCTCCTCGAGATCAATTTTAAGATCATAAGGGCGGTGTTCGGCAAGTGTTTCAGCGCGTCCTTTGCTGAAGACGTCGGCAAACTCGTGGTATTCCTCAGGTACTTTGGCCAGATCGGGATTGAACGCCGTACAGGACGTCGCTTTGGCCTTGGCTGATTCAGGTCGAATCACCAACTGATAGACAGTAGTTCCCCGAAGACGAGAGATTGCCTTGAATGCCGCAGCGTTCACCTGAGAGACTCTGGGAACGCCGTTGGGCAGGAATTCTGAGAGGGTTTCTGGAGGGGAGTCCAGAGGCTCGGGATTAGGGGGAGTAGCCGGGATTGGAGGGTCATCGAAGATTTCCTCAATCATCGGCGTTCGGGATTGATGACAAGACTGAGCTTTAGCTGTTGAATCCCGCGGCAACTGTGTTAGAGTTGGAGGATTAGGTGCTGGTTGCTTGGTAATTGTCGGTTTTGGCAGAGATTGCCGGGGTTCGGGGTTGGAGGGAGGGGTTTTCGACGGCGTTAGGAGGGTTGTCGGAGCAGGTGATCCTCTGATCGGCGTTCGGAATTGGATTTGGCCCGTAACCCAGTCAATCAACGGATTGAAGCGGGTTAGGAAGTCAATCAACGGATTGAAGCGGGTTAGGAAGTCATGACCGAGAACAACAGAGCAAGTGAGATCAAGAGTGGTGACGAAAAATGTGATAGTCATGTAGTCGCCAGAGGGGAATCGGGATTCGAGGTCGATGGCCTCAGTGATGTAGGAGTTGGAAGAGCCGTCGAAGAGAGTCAATTGCATGGGCGGTACAGAGTACGTACTCAGTCCATGAGCCAAGATAAAGTCCTTATCGACAAAACAATGAGTGGAGCCAGAATCTACAAGAGCGAGAAAACGAGTTAATGGATCGGAGAGCATATTGGAAAGAAGAGACACGGTAGTAGAGGTAGGCAGTAAAGAAGTTGCGAAAAGTCTACAAACAGGCGGCGGCCATACCAATACCGACCCACACCCGAAAGCCGAATGATCTTCAGGTGGGGAAACTAGTTTTTTAACTCATCATCAACCTCAAATTCCTCGTCAGATGGAACTTCGATGGTCTCCAAGTCCGTAGCACGGGCCCGAGCTTTGCCTTTAGCATCGCTGGGTGTGGTGGTAGGGCGGGGTTTGAATCCCGACGCCGTTGGCTTTGCTGCGGGTTTCGAACCCCGGGGTGCCTGAGGGCAATTGGCCGTGACATGGGAGGGGTCAGCACAGTAAAGACAAAGGTTATTTGCTTTACGGCGTTCCTTCTCCGTTGCCGTGATCTTACCATCACTGGTAAGCGGAACATTGGCCGGGATTCGAGTGCGAGCAACGGCGTTCGAAGACGAGGCCGTGGGGGTGCTGGTGGTTGCCGTAGCCGGTTTCTGTGGACGCCGTTGGTTGTACGCCGTTTTCTCCTTTGTCCATTCCCAATAGCGCATGTCCGAGTTGTGCGCCGCCGTCATCACCTCCAGGAGGCTTCCAGTTTTGTGGCCTTCGGTGGTGATGTGTTGTTTGAGTCGTCCAGGGAGTCCTTGGTAGTACATACGGCGAANGGGGGGCGTCGTTCCAGTCCGGTAGCTGGGCAGCGAGTCTTCTAAACTTGATGTTATAGTCGACAATGTGATCGTTCGTGTTCATGACCAGGTTGCAGATTTCATCTTCGGCGTTGGCGACTGCGTCGATGGGTCCGAAATTTTCGCGGAGTTTGGTGAGGAATGCCGAATAGCTGGTCTTGACAAAATCTTCTCTCTTGGTTTCCTCAACTTCAAGGAACGGCGCAAAGAAGTCGAATGCCGGGCCTTCGAGGAGGAGTAGCGCGGCGTTGATTTTGTCGAGGGCCGTCGTGTGCCGAGCAACTTGTTGGTAGAGATCCAGTTTCGCAATCCAGCCGGGGAGTAGGTTGGGGTCCAGTCCATTGAATTTTTCCNGGGGGGGTGGCCTTGATTTGGGGTGGGCGGGGTTCGCGTTCACGATTGATGAGCTCTGAGAGGTCCTTCATGTTCTGATCGGCGTTGGCTTTCATGGCAGATGCGAACGCCGTTGCAAACCGTATGGTCCAGTCATCTTCCTCTGGTTGTTGGAAGAATTGTGGTCCCATGGTGGACCGTCGCGATTGTGCCACTCCAGGGAAGACAAACGATTCGCCTTCCGCTTTTGTGCTGGATTGGAGGTGGCTACTTGGGCCCGCCGTTCCCGGGGGTGTAGGTGAGTTGGCCAGGTCGTCAGGGATGTTTGCCACGGTCATTGAGNAAAAAAAAATCGTGAAAGTGCCGGTGTTTGAGTTCGAATATACTGTTAGAACCCAATCCCGAGAGACAGGGGGAGCGGGATTCGAACGGCGTTGGTCGTGAAAGAGGAGATGAAGAATCCGAATGAACGACGAACGGCGTTCAGGAACGAAGAGACGGACTTGCGACAACAACGACTGAGGAGCAGCGTTGTGTCCACAGGCACTCTCGTGTCCGGGATTCGGGATTCGTGAGGACGAAGGAGGAGCGAGGGATGAATCCCGCAAGGGAAAAGGGAAGAAACGTTTATATTCGAACTAAGGAGCAATGAACAAGAATAACTACTATATATACTGAGTGCCTCATGTATAACATGAGGCGCGGCTAAAGTGAACAATGAGACTTTGTACATAAGGTGAACGTCAAACCATCCGATGAATCCCGGTTAGGGGCTAGGGGCTAGTCACGTGACCGGGGTTCCCAAAGGGGCAGTCACGCGGAGCGTGACAAGCTGTCAGGAAGATTCCGACCAGGGTGAGGACAAGCAGGGCACTCCACAGCACATTGTCCTGCCGTTGTCGCCCTGATTCCGGCCGGATCGTGGCCTCGCCCTGAGCGTTTGAGCATAAGCAAATTGCGGTATGCTCGCATCACGTCCAGAAAGTGCTCATAGTAGTCCTGAGCAAAGAAAAATGAAGTCCACCGCACAAGATAGGAGGAGGAAAATAACAGGGGTGCTTACTGGAAGGTCTTTGATTCCGGCGTTATTTGTCTGCTTTTCTATCGATCGGTAAAAGTCGAAGGCGGATATCTTGGACTGAAGCGTCATGAGCTGAAAAGTATCAAGTATGTTGAAGGTAAATCCGGCTCGGGGGTGGCGAAGAGTGGCAGGGAAAATTCGATGCTGAAACAGCTGTTGTCGACGAGTTCCCGGAGAGTCGGTTTGATAACATCCGCAGAATGCAATAGTAACATGGTGAACGCCTGTCAGATCAATAATGACGAAGTCCCGCACTATGTCCAATGGACGTGGACACAATTCACCATTGTGGCCGAAAGAGAGCATTAAGCCGATCGCACGTAAACTGGTATCTTGGAAGTACCCATTTTTCCAGCGCTAAAACACAATATCGTTTATGTAGCTCGACCCAATGACTCTTGATATAGACGGCACATACCAGTAATCGATGGAAGGGTGTTTGAAGATGTAACCGCTTCATACATTCCTCGCAGTATAGCCCCACATAGACGCAGTCTTGACAACGAAGAACCCCCTCGTCTGCCTCACACGCATAGCACATACGTCCTCCCAATCTACCATCTAACGCAATCAACCCATCCAGCATATCCTCGCGGTGGCGTAGGAACTCATCAAGAAAGGTGGTACCTGAGCTCGATTTCTTTACCGCTGCGACAACATTATTGGAGTCGGTAGAATCATCCGGGGTTTCGTTGAAGAAGGTTTCGCTCCAGGGATCGTCAGTAGGATCAGGTATACTATCCGGCAAAATTTGTGTTGTTTCACCATCTTCAGTAACTTCGCAAGTAGCTTGGTTGGGAACCTTTGATTGTCCAAGACGATTAGATTGTGTGCGGTGGATATGGACTGTCGTTGATTGAGTGGGAGCATGAGTAGTACTCTCTGGATATATCATTCGGATATTTGCAGGTTTTCGTCGCCCTACCTGCATGGCATTAAAGACCAGGTCGTCAACTTCGTAAGTGCCTTTGAGATTCTCGATCAGGTAGTATGACCAACTCACAGCAAATACTGTCGTTACAAACAAGGCGACAAGCACAATCCATGTAAACACGGGCCCATTTGCAACCATGTATATAATCTTGGGTATTTCACCGTCGACCAAAGGAACGTCACAGAAGTGTTGAGGGATGCTGAACGTACTGCGTTGATATGCTTCGAACTGAGTTTTGAAGTTCAATGGTCGTATCCGAGCTAAGTATTTGTAAATTATCGGCGTTGTTTTTGACAGATCGGACAATCTCCCACTAAAATGATGTATTCTAGCGTCCTTGTGTGGGCTCCAAGTGCTTGCTTCGCTTGCGATCGCTGTTCGCAATGGCGAGGAGGATGTTGTTAAGGTTAGGGTTGCCGCCCCAAGGTCGCGTAATAGATTCCGACGAAAGGGACCATTCACATGTACGCAAGGCACATTATTTCCCCTTCTCGGGGTACCAACAGGGTACATACAGGACGGTAGTAAAACTAGTGTAGAATATAGGCCTGATTGGTGACATCGAAAGAGAGAATCGACTACGAGAGTGGAAATGGGTAGCTAATGCGGTGATTCTCACCACGGCCCCACAATTCAATTGCCTCCTTAAAGGATGCCCGCTTATTATAAATGGTACCATCGTAACCATTCACCTTCCCTTCGAGACAGACGAGAGGCTGCACCTTATCCCTGTATGGTATAAATGAGCGAAGCTGGCGGCAACGACAGTGGAAGAGGCGACGTACCATGTATCCCAGAAAACACCGACTTCAAATCCAGCTTTGATGACATACCATCGTTCATTCTTCGAGGGCGAAGACCAAGGCTTGGGGTACCGTCTTGAGAAATGACGGGGAACAGCATAGTGAGCAGGATTAATTGGCCCACGGCCGCTGTACGGAGGGGCGGTTGGGTGAAGGGGGAAAGCGACTGATGTATTGGTTGAGGATTCAGAAGTTTCGGGCTCGGATATGTGTGCGGTAGGAAGACGACCAGACCGGTTAGTGAAAGCGATTGACTCTGGAGAAGTGTGGTAGCCACGAGAAGAGCGAGCAGTGGAGCGGGGTGTGATATTAGCCATGTTGTGCGAAGAGGAGGGGGTAGTTTGAGGGTCTGGGAGGATGCTACTATCTTCCTCATCAGAGGACTCGACAACAACAATACTGTTATCTCTGTTTGATCATGATAATCAACTGTGAGGCAGCGAAACAAAAGAATACAGGCTACTCACCGTTCAAGAGACATCTCTCCAATGAGGTCTTCTAGGCTTGCTTCTTCACCATGGTTTGGGGTGTACGTGATGCGGTATCCGCCCTGATGGCGTACAAGTAGGATATACCTTCCACTATCCGCGGAGAGCGCAAATCGTTGGCCTTTCCGGTCACTAGGATCTGTAGAGAGTCATCCCTAGGTATTGAAGGATGCGAAGAGGTCAAGAAACATACCACCAGCCGTTAGTGACATGACTTTTGGGGTGGGGGAAAGTTAGGAACATTGCGTTGGTTTTAGCCTGGACGATGCCAGGGCTAGGAATCGCGATGTTGGTCCATAATAGATACAAATAATGACCTAGGGGTCGAACGTTAAAATTTTAAACGTTAAACACATATACTTTCGCAAAAAATAATAAATTACTTCAAAATTACTTTGAGAATTTCTGCGTATTTAAAGAGGTAGTTATGAAAGGCTGGTATGGTAGTGTCTCGTATTCACTTTCCTTGCTATGCCCACAACGACGATGTCTGCTCCTGAGGAACCCGTCCACATTTGGACTCTCGGGAAGCGCCAAAAATCTTTCCTCACCGACCAACTCCCCGATTGTCGCAAGGCCCTTAGCACTGGTGGGCTCGATGCTTACTGGCCCACACTCTTCAATGTCTGGTTCGAACGCTTCCCTTCCCCAGTTGAGATGTGTTCTACGGTGGAGAATGTAAGTCATTCCATACGAGCGTCAATTGATCTATATACTGACCCTTAGATGATGAAGCTTGTCAAGGCGTGGATGGTTCAAAACTCAGGCTTCAAGTTTACGGAGTCGCAGAAGGACTGGCTGAAGACACGTGTCAATGAGTGCCGGGCCTGCCAGGAGAACAAGACCCTCGCAGACTTTTGGGCGCGTATTTTCGCAGATTACTTTCACCAATGGCCCCCCACAGCTATCGCACCTGAAGGAATGGTGGAAAAGGTAAGTATTTCATTCCTCATATACTTGGAATGATGTGCGCTTACTATCCTTGCAGCGGATCAAGTCTTACTTCAACAACGCAACACGCGTTACTGCAAATGCTCGTCAAGTCCTCAACCTGAACCAGCAATCGAAGCGTTCACGTCGGCCCTCTGAGTTCCAGACCTTCGGCCGCGTCTACTGGAACACACCCATTATCAATGGGATGACCGTTCAACAAGTTGTCCAATCACGATGGGCCGAGCGATGGAGGCAGAAAAACCCCGGCATCGCTGGCCCTGTTCCACGCCATCCGGTCTGCTTCAGTAACGAAATTTGTGGAGAGCTTTACAAGGTTCAGCCTGACCACGTTAAGCAAGTGGTCCGTAACCACCCCGACCAACAGAAGGCTGACGCAGCCGGTGAGCCAACGACCCTCAATGATCAGTTGAGCAGGTAATGTCGGCATTTATCAGTGACCTCACATATATCCTACTGATTCATTACTAATAGGTCTCTTGCTTCGCTTCCCTACTCCATTCAACAGGCGAGCCAGCAGATTCACGAGCAAACGGGGTTTATCACTTATATCGTCACCGCTGGGCCTGATCCTTCTCAAGGGGGTAATATCGCTGTGTATAGGTAGTTAATATTTCCATGATTTCCCGATACGCCCACTCAAAATATGCTCAGTGTCACTGAAGGTTCTACCATGACTGGGTGTGATTTCGGTCAATACCAAAAGAAACTCAGGGAANGATTTTGAGAACAAGTTTTTTGAGTTTGCTCGGTTGGTGTTTCGTGCGTCGAGTTTTGTTTTTTCCACATTGGGCCCTACTTATCTTGGATTCCCTTCAGCCCCTGCTGAGCGTGCAAAACGAGCTCTACCCGGAACGGAGGAGCTTCGGAACTATGAATATGAACCCGCGCCGGTCCCAGCCACTTCCACTGAACCGGCCCCTGTTGTCGAACCGGTCCTTCCTGCTGAACCAGTCCTTCCTGCTGAACCAGTCCTGACCACGGACCATGCACTCGACCACGACAGCGGCAACGACAGCGGCAACGATGACAGCGATAACGACATTGACGCTATCAACACTTCCCTACCGCCGGTACCCCACATCTCAGACTACGAGCGCACACGTCAAGCAAACATCGCACGCAACCAGGCCCTTCTCGCTGAGCTGGACCTCAACTACGTTGAATTCAACGTCAACGCCAAGACCCGTGCGCCTCGCAAGCCAAGAGAAGTTGGGCAAGCCCCTTCACGACGATCTACTCGTCTTGCTCCGTAAGTCCCCAATCTTCTATGTCTTTCAATTATCATTGATTATCATTGACTTTGTTATCAATACTGGCACACAGAGACGAACGTTCCAATACCCCCACTCTTGCTCCAACCGAACCCTTAAACGTGGCACCGCAAGTCGCAGAGACCCCGGTCACTCCGATTGCCCCCCCCATCAACGCCTCCGATCTCGATGCTGTCACTGATACCAACGACATCGCCAACGACACCGTAGACATGGTTCGGTCAATGACAACGAGACCTCCGTGATCAACCTCCCCCCGGGCACCAGCCCTAGTCCCGCAACCTCTGCCTCCGATAAAGACGGCTCCCATGGCCATTGACGGCACCATCCCTGTCCCTGATGTCTTGGCAATGGATGTCGACAACCCAGCCGAACTGCCCCCAACAGTGGCCCCTCCTGTTCTGGTGCCCAACTTATCCTCCGCTCCAAAGTGGCTCACCAGCGCTGTTTGTTATCTTGAAACTCTCAGTGCCGACCCTGTTTGGTGCAGAGTAATTGCCTTGTTTGTCGAGTTCGAGAAAAGTCTTGGTTTCCTTGAAGGAAAGGTATGTACCCCCCTTCAATTCCTTTGTCCCGATTCTCATAAATATCTATTAGCTCCCCACTCATATGTTATCTGGAACCCACCATCCCAAAGAGCTGGGAATTTGGGTCAGGGGATGTCGCAACAGCGAGCCTCGCAGCGACAACGCGGCGGCGTTTGGTAAGTCCTGGTGGCGTTGGTACACCGAATTGCAGCCGAAAGAACGGCGAACCGAAGATGGACAACTCACCCGCCCTTCCTCCTTGATTTGGACCGAAATTCGCAAGGGCTCCATCAACGGTGTCTACGGCGTCATTGTCGGCCTCGGTTGGTGGATCAAAGCAACGGGTAGTATTAATCCTGAAATTACTCGGGCGATCGATGATTTAATGTGGGTTCTATGCTCCATGTCTTATGTGGGAGCACCAAAACGCACGTCTCCGGCCCTAGTTGCTACATCATCTAAGAGAGCTCGTACTAGTACTCCGTAATTACTCCCCACCCAAATATAACTGCTCTCCCTCCCAATAAAAATGGTCATGAGTTACTTCATCTGGTGGGGTTTGTCAAGAGATTGGACATTAATCCACCTACATTGCGATCTTGTGTCACTGATAGGTCACAGAGTCTCTCAGAAGCATAAGCAAGTAGCTAGGATTCACTCCTGCCAGTAGTATCATATGTCGAAAGCCAGACAGTGATGGTGGTTTAGGCACCTCACAGGGGACTTCAACGTATCAACCAAATCAACCAAGTGTAGGTGCGGCCTTCATGGCAATAGCCGTGATGTCTCACTAGATCTAACCCTTCAAAATACTTACGCGCCCTAGAGTTGGGGATGCCTCGTTGCCTAATAGCCGCGGATACTCACTACGCTCAACCCATGCACTTATCCGTCTTTGGTCACCAACCCACGCACCGAAGCCTCCCAATCCCGCCCTTGTTGTACCAGCAAATAATCACTGTACGTCTCGCGGTTGTATCCAGGATATTTTCACTAACATCATATGCTTGATAGCCGCCGATACTCACTACGCTTCGCCAGTCCTATTAGCCGTTGCTAGTCACCAACCCACACACCGAAGCCTCCCCAATCTCCCCCTCGTTATACCAGCGAATAATCACTGCACGTCTCGCGGTTATATCCAGGAAAGTGTTACTAACATTGCAGGCTTAATACCCACCTCAACTACACTACGCTTCGCTGGACGTACCAGTATATTAGTGTACTAATATATAGGGTATTACTGGGACGTTGAGTCAAAGTCGAGTCGAGGTTTGGTTCAAGCCACAAATATGGGCGCTCCGTGTGAGGCACCAACCAGGACGTTTCGTCAACTCAGGCTTTACACCATGAGGGATCCTCGTGTGTAGAGCCATATTATATCCAGCGTCTCCTATTACCGATTCCTCGGTCTCTCCAAAGTGATAGAGTACTCTATACCCCGAACCCACCGGAAATCAGAGAACCAACTCTGATTCAAAAACGGTTTGAACTTCATCAGTTTTGCGAGTTGCTGAAAGACATCAAGCCCTGAAGTTAGCCGTAAGAGCTGACAGAATACTCTCAAATGGACGCGCCCCAGCTTACGCTCTACACCAACAAAGTAAGTAGCGTCTCTGATTTCCACACTCCTCTCCTCTCCCTTCTTCTTCCTTACCTCTCCTCTCCTCTTCTTCCTTCCCTCACCTCTACTATCTCATCTCCAGACATTTTATAGGGCAGTCCTTTCGGGCATTACGTCGAAATCGCCCTCCGCAAATCCCACATCCCTTACACGCGATACGAAGTCGATCTCTACGCCAAACCGCCTTGGTTCAAAACCATCAGCCCGCTCGAAAAAGTACCTGTGATCACTTACGGACCACGAACACCCGCCGACCAGTTATCTACTGAATCGTGTAACCTCGCGGAGAGTATGGCAATCGTTGAGTTCATCAACGATATCGGCTCTGAAGGTGAAGGCGGAGGTAAACTGTTGCCTGGTGATGCGATGGAGAGGGGGAAAGCGCGGTTTTACACCAATGTCGTGATGACAACGATTCAACCGGTATTCTTGGATTGTATGTTAAGGATGGGGGCGCCGGAGAGGATCATAAGGGAGATCGAATCGTTTCAGCGGTTCTTACCTGACGTTGCGGAAGTTGCAGAGGGGGAGGAGAAAGAGGAGAAGGAGGAAGGAAGGGATGGAGCTTCTTCCCCGAGAGACAACACGAAAGGGAAATTTATGATGGGAGACAAGTTCACACTCCCCGACGCCATCACTGCTGCATGGTTCCTCGACATCGACGCTTTCCTAGATTTCAACATGGGTTCATTCCCTCAAGGCGAAGGTGTGAAAGCCCATACGGAAGTCCAGACGTCCCCGCCGTTCGCGAAATATCGAGCGTAAGTATTTGGGGAGGGTGACGGGGAGGGGGTCTGTCTGTGAGACGTTCGATAAGGTAAGTAACTCTACTCTGAAATAAGTGTTGATAAAGATTGGAAAGCAAGAGGTGTCCGTTGCTTATGCTGATGTGTGTGTTATGTGTTAGGCGTTTCACCTGGAGAAGCTGGGATCGTGTGCGGTTTCGCTGCGGTAGGATTAAGATGGTAGGCATTGGGACTGGAGGCTGTAGGAGGGGAATGATGTGTACTCTCCACGGAAGAATAAATCAACTTGTGGGGCTTGGATAAATCAGAGTTAATTACAGTAAGTCCTGTGGGAGTCACATCCCTCATCTTGTGTGGATAGTGTCCAACTGACTGGCTAGAAGACGTGTTTCCATCACGAGTCACACAGCCATAAGTAGAGTAGAGTAGAGATGGTAAGTATCCGTGACAAAGTCAATAGGAGATGCTCCTTTCCTTTCCTGCCCCTGCCCCTTCCCCTGAACCAGAAACTGAAACTGAAAAAAAAANCAGAAGGTTTGTTCGCTTTTCATCCAGAGTAAGCCCCACTTGCGTCACCACGTACTTAATCTAATTTCTCGGTGGTCTCTGGAGTTGACGCAGCTTGGTCTCTCTCTCCTCACAGCATCAACACGTGCAGATGAATCATTACCTTAGCGTCAGGTCGAACATAAGTAGATGAACCGTGCCTTTTCGTACCGCTTGATGATCTCCTTTGCTTCCTCAACGTCAGGCCTCGACACTGGCTCCATTTGGGATGAACTTGACGACACTTGCAAGGCCCGGGGCAGTCTTTCCCATATGGCTACGATGTGAGCGTTGGGCGTTTAGACTAAGCGCTCGATCAATGACATGACGTAATCGGGTTTGGGAAAAGTCCCGTTTTTGGTTGTGGTTGACGTTGACGTTGACGTGGCGACGGCTTCTTTTTCTTTTTCTTTTCCTCAGTGAGGAACCAAAACCGCTACCTTGCACCTTGCGCCTTGTGCTCCCTTCCCCATTGCACCACGTCTACGCGGTACGCGCTACGGGCTACGCGACGAGCCGGGCAAAACGCCACGAGAAAACGACAAACGGAAAAAGAGAAGAGAAAGAGTCTATGTTTAGCCTTTCATTTTCCTTATCTCCCACCTTCGTTTTCGCTTGCACCACCGGCACGTCTTCTGGAGCGGTTTCTGTTTGAACACGCATACGCGTACCCTCAAATACCTCAAATACCACGCGCATACATCCACACCCCTCCATACTCCAATACTCAAACTCAAACACCATGTCGTCGTCAACACCCATCCCCAGCGTTGGCACGCCCGAATCCCCCACACAAGCCTTCCTCCAATCCTTCACCATGATCATCTTCTCCGAAATCGGCGACAAAACCTTCCTCATCGCCGCCATCCTCGCCATGCGCCACCCGCGTCTCCTCGTTTTCTGCGGCGCACTTTCCTCTCTGCTCCTCATGTCCTTGCTCTCCGCCGCAATGGGGCATATATTGCCGACGCTTATACCGAAGAGGTGGACGCAGGTTGCGGCGGGGGTGTT
>JAPEVF010001238.1:0-12033 GCA_029747585.1 Pleurotus djamor | reverse complement strand
TGCGATACATGATTCAACTGTCAAACCAGTATTGACGGGGGCTTCGAACCCAAAGATGCGACCGTGGGCGTTGTCACTATTTTAAGCGTTAGAATGCAGCCTCGGCGGCGAAGTTATTCAACTTACACAAAGCAGCCAGAGTAGTGCCACTCTCCTGGAAGTCCATCAGTCACAGGGAACACAGGAGCTCCGCCGCCACCACCTCCCCCTCCTCCGGCCCCTGGTGTCTCAGGGGGTGGGAGGCCAGTATGGTCGGTAAGGTTGTATGCAGAAAGACGATTGGGACCACCACAAAGTTCAGAGCTATTTCCAGCGCAGACCATTCCGCAGTCACCGACGGGGGCGCTAGTTCCGCCACCATTAGCAAAGGCCAGGCCNACAATCTTAAAAAAAAAAAAAGAAACGCATTTTAGCGCGAAAATAGGGTAATTAGGTATGTTAAACTCACAGCATTCTCGAGAGAACTCCATTCCGGCGAGGGGGAAGCCTGCGTGGAAGCAAGAGTCTGTGCATAATTCGGCGGACATGTCGTCACTTTGAGGCATGGCCACGGTGAGCGCTCGCCCACCATCGCCTTCGATTACGCATCCAATGGCGCTCCAGTTTCCAACTTGTGGTACGATTTGAGGGGGAGGTGGTGGTTGTTTACCACTCCAGAAGAGATTGAGACGACCGCCGGCGCCACATGCTTCCTTGGCATTACCGGAGCAAGGGGTATTACAGTCAGAGAAAGTTGTGTTCGTACCACCATTCCCGATAAAGTTGGCACAGTCTAAAAAGGAAGCGTAAAACCGGGTCATGATCAGGGCCTTCCTTGAGTAAGAGGTGGAAAGTATGTGAGCTTACAGCACTCTTGGCCGAACTCAGTGCCGGCGAAGACGAATGAACCGGAGTCACAGAAGGCAATGCAATTTTCGATAGTCATGTTATCAGGACTGGTGAACGCAGTAGACGCGAGAGAACGCGCTCCAGGATTGTCTGTGAAGCATCCTTGCGACGTCCAATTCGCAGGGAGCTTAGTGGGTATGGTTTGGCGACGATGATGCGATGTGTGAACAAAAGAGTGGAGATGATTGTTTGATCCAGAAGCGACAGAGAACTAGAGAAAGCAGGAAAGCGGTCACTCAGCGGCATGTCCAAGACTGGAGGGAAATGAATGTGACTTACAGAAACGAGAGAAAGAGTAGCCAAAGCCACGCCAAGGCCTTTGGAGAGAGGCATTGGAGAAAAGGCAGTTGAATGTACCCCACGGAGCTCCAAGAGAGTGAGGCGTCCTTTATACGCGATCCGGAATGAGGGTAAGGAGAAATGGTTAATCAAGCTGGATCGGAAGAAGTCAAGTCCAGGCTCCTGAAATTCGGGCGAAGACTTTAAGTTNGGGGGGGATGGATGTCGATGCCTTGATGGACTAAAGCCGAGATACGTCCCGAACGAAAATTTTTGTGCGTGCATTGTAGGCGTACCTAATCTCAGTTCTGAGCTACAATCGAACCATCCAATCCTATAACGTAGACACATTGTAATCAGAGACTTGCCGACTTAACCACCCGGGACTGTCGCATTTTAAATTTAATCCGTACCTATTCATAAATGGCTCTTGACTTGAGGGGGACAGTTTGACGTGTAGGAATGAACCGAAAGAACGACTATCTGACCTAGATCGACAGTTTTCCAGCTCAAATTAGATTTCTGTCCAAATGGACACATCAGCGAAACGCGATGGCTCAGTATCTTTGTTGATGATCAAGCCTGGGAGTGGTGGATGTGGCAACGTTGAACATTGCTAACAGCGTTTGCGACAGAGATGTCAATTGTTGTTGTTTTTCGTCGACGATGTCGGGGTGAGCTGTGACAGCAGAATCCTGGTATGATGAATCGATGAACGAAGTACAAAGCTAAGGTCGTTACACATGGCACTCACGCGCTTCTTAGCAGACCCCTTGAGGCGAGGCACGAAGGGACCAAATAGCGGTTTATGACATCGCTAAACCCGCGCGGTGAGTGGACGATGCAAGGTCGTGGGAGGGCGAGTATGGTTCTTGTGCGAAACGGGGACGGGGAAGCTTGATGAGACCCCTTGAGGCCGGAACGGTGAATCAAAGCCGAAGACAGAAGATGTGAGCCCATATTCAATTGCAGGATGGCAGCGCTGCGGCATCTTATCGTCGCTTATGCCACTCAGAGCACGTATGTCAGACGGGCGATGAGCTAGCTCTCGAGACGGACCGTAGCGCTATACAAAGACAGCAAGTTGGCACCAGAAAACCGGCGTTTGGGGTCACGAAAAAGAGGTGCCAGCGCGACGAGTTATTCAAAGACAATGTCTTTCGTCCGTTCCGAAGGCATACCATGTCCCTCGCCGTTGATCGGGTGTACGTTGTACGAAACCTGGAGAGGCTTCGTGTACCTCTGCAGCCACTATCAGAGAGACTAGGCTGGGTTAAAAACATTAGACGGTGACATCGCGAGAAGAGGCAGCGAAAAGTGCCTGGCCAGCGAAGCCTTGGACGTTTGCTCGAGCGGTGTTGATGATTTTCCGAGTCATTCTCGACAGAATCTAAAGTTGTCATATGGATGCTCTGAGGTAAGGTGCGCACAGAGAGGCAATTAGCTCCCGCGTTCTGGTTCTGTGTTTGCTGTTGTTTACTTGCAAGCCTACAACCAAATGCCGACCAAACAAACTTCGCGTCCACTCTTCCCCCGACCAACGACCAGGCTGCGAGCCCAGCCTTCCCAATATTGAGTTGTCTGCCTTTGAAACGGTGAAAGGATAGCGTGCTGCTCAATAGTCAAAGCCATACAATCGCAGTAAAGTTTCAACCACATTCGTACCTTGAAACGCGGTCGGACTCATAGCCGTGAAGTCACTCCGCTCGTCGGATTCTGAACCTTTGAGCCAGTTTTTCATCCTCCTCCTGTGCGCGTAAGTCAAACTTTCTTTTTGAACTTTATTTCCACCTCCTCGTCATCACTTGCTTACTTACCACTTATTGTGTAATATTCCTGCACGTTGTCGACGCCSATGATGCAGTCGCCCGGAACGTTGTTGGATGAGATGTCTTAACCAGGCTGGGATGTATCTCCACGCGCTGATCATAAAGAGCGAAGCCGCAGAGGGTGCGCCAAATGTTTCTGCTCTGTTCGGGGTGGGTGTGAGGGTGGAGATGGGTGGGAGATGGGGAGAAGGGGTGGTGGATACGTACAAGAGGTTGTTGTAAGCATTCGCTAGCACGTTGTCAGCATCGTCCACTGCCCCAAAGTTGTAGTCGAAAGCGGCTGGTCATGTTAACGTTTCAGCGATGTACGTTCAAAGTCAAGGAGAGAAAGCCAACCTTCACCAAGAGCATCAAGAGTAACACGGGAGACCCAAAGGGGGACATTAACGGTGATGATATTGTCGACCGTCTCCTCAAGCAGTTCGTTCCATTTAGTGCTGAGCTATGGTCACTGTGAGCACACCCAGTGCGAGTAGACACTCAAGTTGGTGCGGACCTTCGCGGCATGGCGGGAGAAGGTGGGAAGGAAAGCACGAGACTCCGGGGTACCAAACCCGGGAAGCATAATCTTCCTTTGTCGTCGATGGACTTCGCCTAAACCACATTCATTCCATCAGTCTTGTCAATGACAACCATCCGGAACACAGAACATAGAAAATACTTGAGGGAAGTAATCGTTCGTTTATTCACTCACCTTCAGCCCAGATCAACCCATGTCCACTTATCAACTTATTCATCTCGCGACGTTCCCATGCTTTGGACCAGTGATAGCCACTCGTTTGATAGATATATTGCAGTGCTTTGGGATCAGCAATGAGCAAACGGTCTTCCTAAAAGTAAGCAGGGGGAATAGAGATGTTCGTTAGTTGTGTACTTGAACTCGGATGGTGCATGGCTGAGTGAATGGCTCACCCCAAAGATTCCTTTGATACGGACGACGTCACCGTATTCTTCTTGGAGTTCCTGGTCAATCTAGAGAAGAGTAAACATGGGAAACATGATTCGTGGGAGTCTCGCTGAGGGAGACGCATTCGTACCACTCCAGCCTCACTTTGCACGACTCGTAGGAGATTACCTTGATAAGACGGGTTAGCACACGAGGGTTTATGACACCTCAGTATACTCACCCATGATCCAAGAGTCCGACTTGGGTCCCCGAACATGAGATATGGAGATCCGCTTCGCATGCCGATGGAGCACATAGACAGCACATCCAGCAAGCAGACAGAGCAGTAGAACGAAGCTAAGCATGTTGTGTTATTTGTTGACGTAGGCGTGAGGGTGCCTTGCTCGCTTTATCCTAGCCTCGTATTTTTATACGGGCGGCGAGGGTTCACGCGTTCACAGGGGGTACGGGGGTAAATAGGCCTGGTGATCACTGAGAACGGTAAAGATAGTATACATGGAGAAGTCGTGTTGACACACACCCCATTCGAAGACGATAACGGGGGGCCCAACTGTTTTTGCGTGACGTAAAGAGGTCGCCCACATAAAACCCGTGGTCGTGCTCCATGGGCAAAGTCAACGTCAAGTTACGCATCAGGTCGAAAATAGGCGGCCTATGTGGTAATGGAGAGCTCTAGTGGACGTCCTGACGAATCCAAGTAGCTGGGAAGTTCACATGTGAGTTAGAATGGTCATCGAAAGCCGATATGGTGTGAAGGGAGAGTCCATACCAGGCTCCTCGTCAACAACGCCCTGGTGATCGCCCGACCGGCGACGAGAGCCCCAGTGATCAGAGTTGCCGTAACTCAACACGAACAATTGGCAATAACAAAGGTTGTTGATGATCGATGTTTGTTCTTGGACCGTCGGGCGTTTTGCAACTCCGTTCCAGCTTGCTTCGAATCTTTGATCGTCGCTCGATCAACCTTTCAAGCACTTTCTACATAGAATCCAGAATACCACCAAGTTTCTCTATTCTTAGCTCTCACCCACTCGTCATTCGCTCATGCTCACTATGCTCTATGTTGGCTCCGGCGTCGCTCGAGCGGCTTAGCACCTCCTCCACAGGTGTCTCGCTGTCTTTGCCTGTTTCTCTCTCCTCGTCCTCTACATTTTCTCTTTCTGAACACCCGAAAACCACGTATTACGATAGGGCTTTGTGCCTGTCCAAAGCAGGGGGCGTAGCCGTAAAATCTGAAGCAAACATCAACTTGGAGGCAAGTAGCTGCGCGCGCGTCTTCTCAAGTTCAATCCTCGATCACCAGAGGAAGCCTTGCGCAGGATCTCTCGGTTACACTAAATGGTCCTATGCCATTCAAGTTCGACTGCTGAATCGAGCCGAGGTTGAACGTTGAAGACTTGAAGGCCTCCAGATTTTGGCGGAACTTGAGCTCCCGAAACATGCGCCTCTTCTTTCGGATTCTGACCAGTTCCACGTTGATGAATCTGTACAGAATGATTGATCCTTGGGCCGCTCGGAGTTGACCTCACAAAATGTCGATTCGAGCACACAATCAGAGGAAGTGACGCAGGGAGAAAAAGCAACGTTTAGATGAGCAAGAGATATAAGTGAATAGCGATGATACATCAATCATTTGGACCACTCTTCCTTCCTAGAACGCAGCGGACAAGTCTTTGAACCCGCTTTCTCAACGTCCTCGAGCAATTACCGGTACCATCCAAATCCGCCTCAGCGGGATGCTTTGTCGGCTTCTTCGCTGGCCTACTCTTCCCCTTCCCCTTCGCGAAAGCTTGAGCTGAGGAGGAATGTGTTCCCTTCCAACTTCGTTTGTCTGCTCTGAGGGCCTGGCCTTTGTTCGTGGTTTGTGTCCACTTGGTGTACATATTGATATAGGCGACGGCTTGTTGTTGAGTCTATGTGCTGTGCCGTATCTCCCTTGCTACTTTTCTGAATACCATCCCATCCTTCATTTTTCCGAGATTCCAAACTTCCTCGTACTCGGCGCAATGGGATAAACATTGTCGACTAGTATGATTTCTACCGAATCAGTCCATGAAGATCCTATCACGTTTGTGTAGACAGCTAGAGCCGAAAGCGTAGATATACGAGCGGTATTGAACCTAGACGGTGCTTCATAAGGGCTTCGCCAGCTCTTCGCGATCCTCCTTCAAGATCTCCAAATATTCCTTTATCCCTCGATAGGCAAACTGGAAGAAAAGCGGTATATAAAACTTGTGTGCCTCCTTGCCCAYSAAWTTTCGTCCAGGTGCCTTCGCTACTTTCCAATTCTTGACAAGCCTATCGATCGACGCAAACCACTTCTGCAAAGTCGGAGCGCAACGTACAAGTTGCGTACAAGGAACGGAGGGTATGCTTCAAGATACTCCTCAGTGAGGATGTTTCCAACATTCGTCGTAGCGTCGTTTCTTTCGCGAGCACTCCCGTCAACGCTGTTGCGTAGATCCAGAAACCGGGGGCTCAAGGTCCGACTTGTTAGTGTGGGCCACCGCGTCGCGTGGCAAGTACGGGTCCAGAAATTCGATTATGTAGTAACAAGTCATGAACATGGATAAGTCGACATACAATTTGCCTGTTTTTGATCTAGTTAACCGTTTACCGAGCGTGATTAAAACCTTCGAAACCTATAACCCTGCCTTCGTACGCGTTACGCACCATCCCCACCCTCCCCGACCCTATCCCCTTATACACTCCCATGTGTCTTTGATGTTGTCTTGATGGTCCCACCGTGTAGCCAACTCAAGTCTACCCAAACGAGGTCCAGAAATATCCATCCTTTGGCTAGCGGTGCCTAAGAAGGATAGGAAGTAAGGTACAATCTATCCAAGTCATGGAAACGCGATGATCACTTAGTATTCTCGGTTTTCATCCAGCCGGCACATGTTTGAACTCGAATAACTCCATAACGGCTGTACGGTCCGTCTATTGCTCGTAGAACCGTCTTCGCGTGGTCACACCTCTTCTGTAGCGTACTAGAGATCGCCTCGAAGTGGGGTTTTCTGAGGTGGGAGTGCTAATGTGCGACGACGAGGAGGCCTTAAACGAGATGGTTCAATTTGATGCCTACGGCAACAATGGGGCGGTTGCAGGTGACTATGGGGAATACTAAGTCAACCATAGACCTTTCAAAGCGAGCAGAATTGATGCAAACGTACCAAGTTTAACTTTCTCCAATGCCAGCCAAATTGTTGACCTCAAATATCTTCGCAATGGCTGAACAGTTTGTTTGTTCCTTCTAGAATAATGTTCGCAACATCTTGAAGATGCTCTAGCGCGCATATTGTTGACGCCGCACTCGATATTTCAAAGTGGGGGTAAGAGGATGGGGCACGAAAGTCGCTTGGACGATTTGATGACGGCAGCCTTGAGGGCTTGGCTGGAGGTGTCTAAGAGTGTTGGTGAGTCAATCAGAACATTTTCGAAGCGACAGGAAGTAACAAAAACGTACTGACTTCGATTTTCCAACAATTTTCCACAGCACCATCCCAACCTTCGAGCGCAAGTATCTCCTCAACCGCTCAATGGTGGGTTTAACGCTTCTATAATCGTGTTCGTGACATTCTAACGCTGCTGTAGCGCGCATAATAACACCGTCGAAGTCGCATTTTCAGTTTGTATGTGACATGGGGCTGGGGAAAGGTGGGCTGGCCAGACACCTCCAAAACAATCACCGTTGTCCATACAAGAGCGGCGACGCATCTCTACCACATCCGGCACGTTAATCCCGTCATTGCGAGACCCAGGGAACTAAAGAAAAACTCACCTATTCCCTTTCTCTTCACAGCCAGCGACGTCAACGACCTCAAATATCTCACCAAGCGCTTATCGGTTCGTCCTTGGATGTTATTATGTTCTGATCGCATTGCCTATCGTACTCTAGCGTATCTTTTCATTGCTTGACACTTCGATTTTGGATTTGGGGCTTCCGGGAGTACTAGCGGGATGGGTATGGCTAGACTGCTTTTGAGGAAGGTGGAACCGGCGGCTGGGCATGTCCATAAGGCATGGAAATCATTCATAACATTTTTAGAACGATGGCAGTACAGGAAAACCTACTGCTCCTGTTTTTCTCCACAACCAACCAACCAACCAAGGTCCAACCGATGTATCTCGCCAAAAACTTGTCCCTCCACCCTTGTTCTTCGAGGTAGTAGTTTCTGTATGTAGCGAGTGCGTAGGACCTGTACCCGACCCTACAATGATACTTTTTGGAGGATTGGGTTGTAGGGGTGGGAGGAGGATGCGGGGCGAGGAACGATGTTCCGTGGCTTGGTCTGCTAAGTGACTCTGATGTTCCCACAATCAGTAGCATCTTCTCACGCTCAACGCCTTGAACTTAAGTACATTGAGAAGTTCCCACGGTAAGAAGAAACTATTCTCACAGTTAAGAAAAGATTTTCATGGTCAACGAAGATGATTGTCATGACATCATTGATGGGGAAATTAATTTAATTCATTAATTTATTAACTCTGACAGGTGGCGATGTGATGGCACTTAAGACAAGCGCCCGTGCAAGCCCGGAGGCGTAAGAAACGGGCCTTCATTTCATTCCGGACCCGTAATTTTGATCCTCGGCGCCTTGATTGAACAATGCAGCCCACTGGCCGACGTAATAGAAAGAACATAGATCATCGACAGGAGACTGCAAGTAAAGCTCGGAGAATTTCAGAGAATCCAAGAGCGGTTTGGACATGAACTGACTGGTCCCCTTGAGCACAGGTATAGTCTATTCAACTTGGCAAGGTGGAAAAGAAACACAAACTCACATATCTAATCCTTAGATGCACGTTATCATCATTGACACTGGTCATCGTCCTCAACGGTGAGGCGGTATCCAAATCGACGATGAACGCACGACAGTTTTCCGAGATTTCCAGGTCATCCAAGAGTGTCATGAGATCTCGTCTGACCGTGACGCTAGGATTCTCCGAGTCGATGGTTGTGTCCGCCAGCGAAATCATCTCGAGATCAACGACCAGGTCGTTTGGCACCTTCAACGAGAATTTCGGCATTTCGATCGGCTCGTCGCAGACCAGTACGTTTTCGATGGTGATATCTTGGTGCAGGAAGCCGGACTGAAGCATCGTGAGCCATCCTGGGGTTGGACAACGTAATTTTGTGAGAATTTGTGAACATGGACGAGAGTGAACTTGCAAGTATATTTACGTACCTAGCATAGCTTGCGCAACTGAATAAAACAGTTCCCAAGGAGTATCTACACTGGTGAGGGGTCTTCCAACGAAGGACTCCGATCCATGTGCATGAACCCGGAGACCATTGCGAAGCAACTCAGACGAAGGCGGGGCATCTACGTCAGGATTGGCAGAGAGTGGTCGATGAACGCGTTCCAGATCTGTGCCCTCAGACGGGGAGAAAGCACGGTTGGACATGGTCAGACCGTGTACCATTGGTTTGCCGTTGGTGAAGGATGTTCGAAACGAGCAATGCGACAGCTGTCACCAGTTGGCCATCAGATGCATCATGCACAAGGCCTTGAGGTGTCAAGGTTTTGACTGCGTCGCGGTTCTGAATGAAGTACATACTTTGCCTTGAGATATATGTCCCTTCGATTAGCTGTAATCCCCGTAAATCCTTCGACAGGGACTGGGCGACCTGAGACAGCTTGGGTGAGTGATGTTGATCAACTGGGAAGTGTGCATCATGCTATTATAAAAGGACATACCTTAACCTTTTCGTTGATAACGCCCTGGACCTTGTCAACGCCATTCAAGCTCCGTTCAAACTTACTTCGATCATGATCATCGCTCGATCAAGGTTTTCCAGCTTCCTCTATTCTTGGCCGTCGTCCGTTCGTCATGCAGTCGAGGCTGCAAGCTTAGGCTACATCCTCAAGGACCTCAATGCTATGCTCTCAGTCTATGCTCGTCATGCCGTCACTGGCTCAGTTCGATGTCCCAATCCATCACACACTACGGGTGTCTCGACCTTCTTCTCCGTCTTCAATTGCTTCTCTCTCCTCGTCTGCCCGGAAACAACGTATCCCCACGATAGGGCTCGTGCCTGGGCAAAGCAGCGGCCATAATCGTGAAACTGTACGCGAACTCGGAGGAAAGTAGCTTCGCGTTTTTCTTCAATCCTCGATCAACAACGCGCGGGCAGGGATTATTGGCTACGTCAAGTTATCCGCCGACGTTCCCAACCTTTGTTCCCGAATTTGACAACCTATGTAACTGCTGATGGAGAGCCGTCTGGTCACTTTTATTTGTGAAAAGGAACCTTAGCTTCGCAAGCACACATACAACGGTACGATCTTACTCTATACTCGTCGCTTCTGTCAGGTACTGAGGGGCGTTAAGTTTATTGATGTATATATAGAGTGGTCAGAACGAGTCGACAATTGAACTCTGGCCGCTCGCAGTCCTCTCACAAGAATGTCGCTTTAAGCACAAGCGATGCGACGAAAAGAAAAATGGTGTTTAAACGCGAGAAATGAACAAGTAAATCATGATGGTAAATCAATAGTTCGGACCACTCTTCCTTCCCAGCACGCGGCGAACAAGCGTATGAACCCGGTTACTCAACCTCCTCGAACAATCTCCGTCCAAATCCGCCTCAGCGCGATGCTTTGTCGACTTCTTCACTGGTTTGCTCCTCTCCTTCTCCTCCTTCCTCTCCCTGACCAATGCCTCTACTCGCTTCTTCGCCTGCTTCTCCTCCTGCTTTTTTGCCTTCCTCTCAGCCTTTCTCTCAGCTCGCTTCTCTTGCCTCACCCTCCGCTCCTTCTCCTTCTTCCCACTCGAAAACAGCCTGTCACTCTGGAACGCCCTCTCCAATGCCGGCATCTCATTCGACCCCGTCAACCTGGGATCGAACTCGTCGAATGCCGTATGCATGGACGGGATACCAGTGGTTTGCGTATACGTTGGTGGAGAGGAGGAGTGTGATGATGACGACGACGATGATGATGACGATGGGGGACGTTCCTCGTAGTTGTGCGATTGTTCCCAGTACCGCGCCTGTCGCTTGCTATGGATGGCGGTGACTTTGGCGGATCCAGCGAGGGTGCCGACGTCGTAGTGAGCAGCGACGGTGGCGAGAGGAACTCGGACGCCGTTGATACCGTAGTAAGTCGTGATTAGTTGGCGTGCTGAAGATTGCTGGTTCTGATGTGTGGGTGCCCAGGATAATTTGGACTTGGGATTTTTCGCTCAAGTCCTAGTCGCATTTTATACTAGTCCAGAGAGGGTTCTTCACCCTGAACCGCACGTATATGACGCACATTTGGACACTTCCGACCTCCACCTGTAGCGGTTTTCCGCCTTACCGCGACGTTGAAGCTATGCGCAATATACTCTACACCACATACCAACAGCCGACGATCGTGGAATTGTCTGGACGCATTAGCAACACTTTCAACGAACGATGTGTGCTTCTTCACCTACACCCGCACCTGCGACGTTCGGCCTGTGGATTGTGGTCACTTGGAAACCCAAACCCGAAGCCCGAAGCCGTAGACGTTCAATTCCGCATCACCACTCGTCCTTCACCGCAACAAGCCATACGCCTGTTTCCAACTCTCGACTATCCGAGGCCTACAGCCGACAATCGAGACCCCAAAAGGACCCTCTCTGTCAACGAAAACAAGAAGGAAAATAGGAGAGATCCGCCCAGTCCTCGTCCAAAAACGGCCCAAGTCCAAAACGCCCCTTGTCTCACCCAAGTCAGGGGCCGAGGAAGTCAATAACGTATTGTCTTACCGCAACCGCACCGCCGGCTTGTCTCTACGCTGGACCCTTTGTCCAAAATCCAAAATCCACAGTCAANTGTCAAAGCTGGAGTCTAAACTCGGAACAGGGATAGGAGGTGTCCACTCATCAGGAAAAACCTTACCTGGGGAAAAGCCATATAACTCCACCTGAAGCTGCCAAGGCCACAGAAGCCCCAGAAGCCAGTAACAGTTAGTATCAGTTTAGTATTGGAAATTTAGACCGCTTCAATTATCCCATAGTCTAAGTAAAGGTTGTTAAGAGCCCAAGAATCCCCAAAAGCAAGGAAAGATCATATAGATGAAGTAGGAAAACTTTTAATAGGATGGACAAGCAGTATACAAGGCTCAAAGCTTTCAAAAGCTTTAAAAGCTGCGAAAGCTA
>JAPEVF010001237.1:0-12058 GCA_029747585.1 Pleurotus djamor | reverse complement strand
GCTGATATGTTCACCAAAAATCTGGGATGGGTTAAATTCACCCTGTTCCGGTCCATGCTTGGAATTCGATTCTTCGATTCTGCAGCATCCGCTTCGAAATTCAAAGGGATTTCTTAGCGAGGGGGAGTGTTGCGCATGCACCTCTCAATCGCCACGTCGACACACTAGTTCTACTAGGTCGACGTCACGCATGGTTTCATGTCGCTTAGTGCGACACTTCACATGGTGTCTAGTTCGACACCTCACACATTCCTTAGTCCATATTTAGTAGTCACTCGTAGTATATAAAGCCTGTATGTATCTAGGGAATATCCGACACTCGTTCTACCTACTACTCGTGTGCTATACAACCTCAGGTGAATAGCTTGGTCTCTCGCCTAGCGCAGTGCTCGCCTTTATGGCTTGTAGCTATCCTGCTGCTCAACAGAATCCACCTCACTCTATTTGTCAAGGTCAGGCTCTTTATTCGTCGCCTCCTCTCTTCATTGATACTAACAGACATCTGAACCAGGGAGGGTTATGGGTTCGGATGGGCGAACCTACTACTTAGCAATCGCACACCTTCAAATTCCCTCTAGTATCTATCTGTTATGTGTATTATATCCTTAATATAACCAGATTTTCTGCACCATGGTAACCTCCTTGCGTCGGGGAGCCTCTCCTGAGTTCATGGCGCCGTGGTTTCCCAGAGCCCGCCTGTTAGTGAAAAGGAGGGAGGGTTGAACGAGCTAGCGTAGGAGAGTATGCTAGGTCGGGTTCTCATGTTGTGCCAATCTTACAAGCATTGTGTACGGATATTGCGTCATATCAATGGCAAATCAATGGACTAGGTTGCAAACCTGTCTGGGAGACGCTCAAGGTTGAGCCTCCTTTTTACCCTCAGCAACACAATCATCAAGCATGGCACTTCAACCGTCTCTAAGCCCCCTCATCATCGCCGGTGCCAGACAAGCACCTCACACACTTGACATCTTCTGTAACGTGATCTCATGTCCCTCGAAGCATCATATTGTTGATGGCTACGATTGCTCTGACCATTCTAGTGGACTATGTCTGTCCGTTCAGTGCTAAATTGGCTAAAACCATCGAAGCTGTCCTCGTACCCTTACTCGGTCCCGGAGGGCGATACGAAGGCAGGGTGAAAGCCGTCTTTCGTCCCCAAGTCCAGCCGTGGCATGCATCCTCAACTTTAACTCACGAAGCAGGCCTAGCCGTAAGGATGACAATAGCAGGATTCGGGCCTGCTGACTGACTCTATCTATCTATCTTTAGGTTCTTCGTGCGTCCCCGGCTCATTTCTGGCCATTCAGCCTTGAGGTCCGTGAGCAGACCAGGAATTCATCCCAGTCACTAATAATCTCCCTATCAGCTCTTCAAGGCACAGGCAGATTACTTCGATATCCCATCATCGTCTCTTACGCCCTTGCAAATCCGTGAAAAGCTTGCAACCCTTGCAAGTCAGATCATTCCCGCCGATAAGGTTGATGACTTCAGGGAACTCCTGAAACTCAAAGGATCTCCTAATGGTGGGATTGCAGTCACCGACGACCTGAAATACACCAGTAAGCGTGGTTTGGGATGCGCATGTCTTGATGGTCGCTGAAAATGCTCTCGTTGCAGTCAAGTTCTCTAGGCAGAATGGCATACACGTCTCCCCCACGGTTCTCTGGGATGGCCTCGTCGCCAATGAAATATCGAGTTCTTGGGGGGAGAAGGAATGGAATGACTTCCTAGCAGCGAAAGTGGCAGTCTAGAAGCATGTTATAGTTCCGAGGCGGTATAAGTATAAGAAATACAAGATACATGAGGTAGTAAGTGAGACACAGGGATGTGGATAACTACAATCAATCACATATTACAGGATGGTGTCCATCGGGAGACGTTATGGTATCAAAACAATCCAACACGTACAAGGAAGCAGAATTCATGGCCAGCAAAATAAATATAGCCAACGTAAAGCCCAAAAGAAGCCTAGTGCAGGTGTGAGATCATGTCGTATCATGCCGAATGGCTCTTTGTTCAGCCTGCTTCCGCGAATTTGGTTGGGGAGGCAGGGGTCGCGTGGTGACTATAGTTTGCGGACCGCCTGCTGCGAAGCCGAGAACCATCTTATTGCTCAGTGATAGGAAGTCAAGATGGGCGCCGAGTCGGAATCCATCAGTTTTCCATAGTCGATGATAGGTGTAGGAGTCGGTAAACGGAAGGGTGTAGTGACCCACCGGATTCGGGTCGGAGGGAAAGGGTGACATTGAGCGGACCCATATGCGTATTCGATGGGATGCACCAGCGGGAGTGGAGGTCATTGGAACGGAACTAGTAGACCTGGTTGTCAGGACGCCGAAAGTCGGTTGAATGAGAACTCACTATATGGTGAACGTGAGGCGTTTAGGGTCGCAGTCGACCTTCATCTTGAGGTCTTCGAACAGGATAGCCCCGATACCACCTGCCTCATAGCTGAAGGTATATGTAAAAAGGGTGTCGGATAGCTGTTTCCAACTGTCCAAATCGCGTTGATACGTAGGATAGTTGGCGAAGTGAATGAGGGCTTACGCGACAGTAAATGTTACAGGTGCCTTCCCGACGAATGCTTGGTAGACTTGGTTGTTTGCACTGACTGTTTTGAGGCGAGCAAATGATGCATCGGCAATGGAGTTGAAGTCGAGATCCTTGCCAATGAAGAGTTCATCATCTGAGAATAGACGATGGCTAACTCCGGCGTTCCGAATCCAAACCCTCAGCGACCAAAGAGACCCGACGGGCAGACTTGACTTGCCGGGAAAGACGCTAGATGAACAGTCAGCGCGCTGGTTCTCTAATTTAGAACTTGAAGTGGCACGAACAAAACAACAAAATCCAGCGTCCGTGGGTCGACGGTTAATCTGAATTTTGTTGCGTCACAGATCTGGCGTTCGATTTGATTGACTTTGAGTGAAAGGTAGAAATTATAGTCGCCCGGCTCTGGTCTTCCATTTAGAGGCTCAACGCTGCCAAAAGCCATTTGTCACAGAAGCGTTTGAATTACGGCACGGAGAAGGCTCACGATATCAGGAATTGTATCGGTGTCGAGCCGGCTACTAGGTTATAGGTATACACATATTGCTCAGACTTGGTTGGCCGACGTATGCTGCGTGGGCCGCAGCACGAGGAGGGCGGCTGTCAGCGACAGGTGTTGTTGATAAGAATGATGAAGACTCACTTGAGCGGTGGTGGGGGAGCGTCGTCAAAAGGTGATTGCCAGCGTATGCTTCCGGATCGACTGTTGCTGTTGCTGCTAGGATTGTGCCTTTGTCAATATTCCCCACGCCAATACGATGCCATTTCCCAGCGCACCTCCGACTGACAGCGACATCGTATTCCGGACAGGCGTCGTCGTCGTAGGGGTTCATATTTTCAACGATTGTCATTAGATCACTTTCGAATGAAGGTCGCATGAAGAGAAGTGGGGAAGGTCAGAAAACATGGGAGAGCGCTCATCCCCGAACACAAGGCCGTGTACGCAGGACTTTTGTATCATGCTAATGGAACTAAACCGGTAATGTAAGCGCCACGATGGTTCAATTGGATCGATATCTGGTCTCAGTACACGGTCCGTGGTATCTGATGGGGGCGGTCAGTATGACCATGCATGCCTGAAACATTACAGCCTTGGTCTGTCTGACGACCCTCCTCTACGATGCTTGGACCCATTATTGAAGGCGTTGAGGGGTACCGCTTATTTTGAGGATCCAGTAATCCTGTATGCTCAACGATCTGATAGGACCCACGGCGGACTTGTTCGACTCTTCGAGACATATGGGTACAGACTGTCAAATTCGGAAACTCTGAAACAATGTGATGGCGCACTTGGGATTTATTTCAGACGTCCGTCGCCGCATCGAGGATATTTCTCATGGCATGCTCTGGCACAGCCAATCGCTTCGCAGAGGTGTATTTCAGCAGCGAGAAAAGCTGGATCGAAGGCGAAAAAGTTATTTGCAGGTTGACGGGCACTCGGTTATCACGGTCGAGAAGCCCGGGGTATCCAACAAGTCCTACGCATGAGCGCAGAGTGAGCCCACATGGTCATGACATGCCGAAGAAACAGTGGCAGAGCGGCAACAGTGGGATAAGAACATGTTCTGTGTTGGTCCGATGATGATTTGATAGATGGGGAAGAGTGTGACAAAGTTTCGCCGATGCGCGTCATATGCACGTGGACCGCGGACGTGACGTCACGCGATTTCTGTTCTCACCCCCCGACCACGATGTCCGTTACCGAAGCCAGCGCTCAGCATGACGAATACCAATATCTCAACCTTATCCGACGCGTCATAGACACCGGGGACGTTCGTCTCGACCGCACTGGCACGGGGACTATCGCTCTCTTCGCGCCACCATCTCTGCGATTCTCACTCAGGGATAACGCGTTTCCTTTGCTCACTACGAAACGTACGTTTCTACGTGGTATTGTCGAGGAGCTCCTCTGGTTTATCCACGGATGTACCGATTCTACCATTCTTTCAAAGAAGGGCGTCAAGATATGGGATGGGAACGGCTCGAAGGCCTTCTTGGAAGGACGAGGATTAGGACACCGTCGCGAAGGGGACTTGGGACCCGTCTATGGGTTCCAGTGGAGACATTTTGGAGCGGAATACAAGGGCTGTGATGCAGACTACACCGGGCAAGGGGTCGATCAGTTGAAGGACTGTATCGAGAAGATCAAGCATAATCCAGCTGATCGACGCATAATCATGACTGCCTGGAATCCAAAAGGTCAGGAACATCGTCATCACGCGTATTCGCTGTACTGACGCCCGCTACTAGACATTCCTGAAATGGCCCTCCCTCCATGTCATCTGCTTTGTCAATTCTACGTCAAACTCCCGCCCTCCTCCTCGCCAGAGCAGAAGCCTAAATTATCTTGTCTGATGTTCCAACGGTCAGCGGACTTGGGGCTCGGAATACCCTTCAACATCGCCTCGTATGCTCTCCTCACCCATATGATCGCCCAGGTCACAGGCACAGAGGCAGACGAGTTGATCATCCAACTCGGCGATGCCCATGTCTACCGCGATCACGTAGAGGCGCTTGAAGAGCAACTCAAGCGAGAACCCAAACCATTCCCAAAGCTCAGGTGGGCTCGGGAAGGGATTAACGACATCGATGATTTCGTGTATGAGGACATCGTGGTGGAGGGTTATCAATGCCACCCTTCCATCGCCATGAAGATGAGCGTTTGACACTCCGATGCTGTATAATCGTAAGTTGTGTACTGGTTGTAATTATCATCTATCTATGCCATCACCGAATCCTGGCCATCCATCGATATTCGTAGACAACGGTAGCAGCCGTTCGCTACACTGCGAACACAGGTCTTCCGGCTGTATTGCCAGAACCGCCCTCTATATCAGCTTGTCAGAGATCGCAACACACTGCGTATTCGCCGGCTGCGTTCACCCTGTCAGATGAATCCCCGCCTCTTTGTGCATGGTGTCCGCAAGCCCTAGATGGACGAGGATGGACACTCCGCAGCATTGAGTCCTTGCCTCGTCTCCCCCCTACGCCTGCTTCTTCCTAGCTGTCATGAAACCCTCCCAAGTACATTATTCGCGCTCCCTTACACACTCCGGTGAGTCCGGTCAGATCTCCAGTTGGGTGTTCTTGCCATCTTCTTCCACGAACTTGCAAGTGCTGACGCATCTATTGGTTATCTAGTCATTTGATCAGATCATCATGTCAGACGATCTCGGGTTTCTCTCAACCATGACACCAAACCCACGTTCATTCATTCACTAAGATATAAGCAACTTGCACCCCTTCTTGAGAGAACGATGCACATACAAACGGGGAAGCAACGCTTTGGCTGGTACCTTCAGTTTTCGAAGCACCATCGACGAATATTTGTCTCTGGAGGGACTCGATTCTACAGCCAAGCTCACACTTTTTCTCTGGAATTGGATTAACATATCTTGTCGGTTCGTCTTCATCTTCATATGAGCACTACACTCGCTCAGCCTCATCGTATAGTTTGGAGGGTCGGCATGTCACCATCGAGCCCATGTGATGAATGCTACCACTGTCCTACGCCGGATTAAGTTAGGTTTCCTTGTGTTCACCTGAATATCACGCTGACGTCACACCCACAAACCTTAGGATGCACAATCGCCCAGTGAGCTTCCATATTGTTTATGCGCACCCGCATGGGAACAGTTTTGCAATTATTAACCACCTGATGTGATTTATGCACCCTCGCCCAATCCTACTCCCACCGATTTGGCGCTCTGATCTTCATGAATTGGTCTAAATGAATGTCGCCGTCACAAGCCACGTTCAAATTGACATCAGTAATCTCTTTTGCAGTCACACTTGCGCTCTATCTCGCAAAGTGACACGAGGCCATGGCCACTTGATAGCTTAATATCTTTTGCCTCTCCTCTGCTGTTTAGGCCTCGCGATTCTATGCACCGTGAGTCCCACTAATCCATTTTTGATGCATGTTAGAACCCCAATTCTTGCGCATAGAGTTTTCTGCTGAGACTAGATTAACGCAGAACTCCGATATTGTTTCTCATAAAAGGCTGCTATGGGTTCCATCAGGTCGTCAGCCTGAGCATCTACTCCATCGCAATGGTCTTCTACGCCTACATCTCTGAGGTTGGTCATTCGCTCCTATGTCTGGGCTACTACATGTTTACTAACGCTCTACTGCTTTCGAAGGCCAACAACGACGCAGTTATGCGGGGCTTGCTGGCTTTCGCTGACTCTGCCACAGCCGATGAGTGGTGGCGTGCAGTCAGCACCAGTCCCAATGACTTCCTCACCAAGGCCATCAAACGCATCAACAGTGAGATGTATACTCACGACACCCACCTATTCAACACATATTACTTCTTCGAGGACCCAAGGCTCAAAGACATCGCGTCGAAATTCAGGGGGAGGCTCATAATAACTTGGCTCAACGATCGAGCGGGTAGGGGACAGAACATCTTCTTGAACAGAGTAGAGCATGCGGAACATGTCAGTGGCGACTGGTGCGCGTTCTTCATACCTTCCGCTATGGAACGTTAGGCGTAACTAGCCCATCAACTTATATTGTAGGTTTTATATCCGTTCTACATCTGAACGGAGTATTTTCTGGCACTACGATATCAACAGCAAGCGCATCAAAACGTCTAAATCCGATCGCACAATGTTCCGTGTTCAAGGCACCGACGTTGAGGAGAAGACCATTCTGATACGCTCTGATAACGTCTCTCTCACAGCGTACCCCGACTCCAAAGTTCAGATAGATGGCACTGGATCTTTGTTTGTTGGATCGGACGAATGGTCGTTCGAATTCGGTCATTTCGCCATGGGTCGATTTGTCTCTGGTGATTATAGCCTTTATATGTTCGACGATGATGAAAGCAGTTCGTCGAAGAAACCTGGTTGGGAGCTGATCAACTAGGGACTTGGAGTGCAGTGGAACCACGTACTTGAGTCTTGCTTGGAGAGCCCTTGTACGGGAACTAATAACATCTGTATGTACCAGAAGTGCCTTCCAAAAAAAAAGAGTCGTAACCGTGGACAATTGCTTACCCTCAGGTGCAACTTATCGACACTATCACCTCGCTTTCAGTACGACGCCCTGACGAGTCAGAATACGAGACGCTACCGATACTATAAACTCTTTGCCTCTACCCTCTTGATCCGATAGGGTATCTTCATTAAGTTGTCTGTTCGGCTCAGGATGTAGCTATACTTGGACCATGGGATTGTCGAACTCTGCTCTCGGTCTCGCTCAATCCTCACCACCCGGTGAAATCTCAATCCTATGTTAGCAGGGGACGATAATCGATGAAAATAATCGCACGGGCGCTAACACCCGGCGTCTACTTGAATGGCTAACATCCTATATATTCCTCGGTTTTCTGTAAGTGAATGCCAATCATGTTGGGTCATTGGTACGGCATCTTTGTTCGCCTCCACTCAATTGGAGTCGTAAACGGTTCAACAGCATTATTGTCCATGTTAGTCAAGGCGTTGCTTTATCCTCTTTCTGAATGCTCAATCTTTTACGTTCTATCACGTCACCGAAGCGAGTGGTGGGAGGTAGTGGGGAAGATACATGGTTCATGTCCGACTCGCCAATCAGCTTGAGCATCAGCTCGAGGCCCCAGGCGTTCGGGGGTGATCACGGCATCAGTCAGAGAAAGCCGATCCATGTATACTCTGCTTCTGAAGATCTCTCACCCCTGCTTCTAATCGGTTAGTCCTTGCTCCTGCAGCTGTTACTGGCCTTGAGGAACGTTCGCCCAGCTTCTCCTATGCGGCCCCTGTTGAACTTCGTCTTTAGAATCTCGGCAACAATGCGCGAGGCTACGGGCTACACTTTCTCCATGAAGACGCCAAGGGAACACTATCATTTAAATTTCAGGTTGTGTCTGAAAAGAATCTTCTCCTTATATCCTGACTGAAGCGAATGAGCGGCGAAGTTTGAAGGTCAATCCATTTCATTGCAGCTGTTCGCTTCATCAAAGGGTCATGGGGTTTCTCCTGTCTTCCATGTCAACACTGATGTTGTAACAGAGTATTTCGGGCCCTGAGACTTTGCAGCGACTCGCTCTCGTACAAGAACTTCTTTTATAGAATACGCACTCGGGAGGCGTATAAAAGGACCTGGCCTCTCAGCGGATTGCACCAGGCCTACTTAGCTTCAAATACCTAGCATGGTCTTCTACGCTTACATCTCTGAGGTTTGTCTCTCACTAGGAAGAGCTTGGGTTTCTTACTGACTTTATCCTCTATCTATAGATTAACAACGACGTTGTGTGGCGGATTCTCCTGACGTTCTCCGACGCTACCACTGCCGACGAATGGTGGCGCGCCGTGAGCACAAGTCCAAACGACTTCCTCACCAAGTCCGTTCAACGGATCAACCCCGAGTTCTACACACACAACACGACCTCCTTCAACATTTACTCCTTCTACGACGACGCACGTCTCAAAGATATCAGTTCGAAATTTCGTGGAAAATTGATCATGACTCTCCTCAACGATCGTGGCGGGCGTGGTCTCGAGACCATTCTTAACCATTCCCCCGTTGTCGATCGTGTCAGCGGTAACTGGTAAGGCGTGCTGCCGTAATCGCTCTGTATATCATTCACTTGTCATTCTCATGAGTCGTTGTCACAGGTTTTACATTCGATCCACCTCCGACCACGCAACTTACTGGTACTACAACCAATCTACCAACCGCGTTACCACTTCGAAGTCGAACCGTACTATGTTCCAAGTCACCGGCTCTAAGCTTCCAGACAAGGCCGTCCTCATTGGAACAGACGATGTTTCTCTCAAGATGTATCCCGACACTGATATCGGCATCAACAGCACAGGAGACTTGATTAGTGGGTTGAGCGATTGGGTATTTGATTTTGGCAATTTAGCCTCAGGTCGGTTCGTTGCCAGGGATTGGGGTGTTGTCTTCGAGAATGTCGATGCGGGTGCGCCAAAGAAACCCGGTTGGGAGTTGGTCAATTGAGGTCAAAGCTTCTGTCCCGAGTCAAACCAGATATCCAAGATGTATACGTAGGGTGACACTGCAAGAACTTGACGGAGAATTAGTGCCTGTTTGAGTACGCGAGATGTCTAAGTTATTTGTTGACGCAGACTCTTCCACGAGAGACTGACGACAGCTTCACCATATCACAAGAATGACCACCCCATTCAATATCCCTTGTCAACATCTCGCCAGGTACGAGAGAGACGCCGTCAGAGCGTATCTGGAGCGTATCAAAGTAGTCTTTTTGTCAACCTGAGTCGCCTGCGCCTACGCGAGTCCCACATGGTGAAATCAGCCTTGAATCTAAAGTTGTTTTAACGCGCGTTCATTAATGATATTATATGTATTACCAAGAAAGGTCAGATGCGTACCAGTGCCGCAGTGGATTCAAGACCTTAAAATATGAAAGGCACGAGCGAAGGACTCATTATGTGGTAAATGCACCGCTTCAAGAGTGGAGCGCACTGCTGTATACATAAAGTCTTTCGGAGTTTCCCGCGGATTCGGCGGACTTCGGCTGGGTTCACATTCGCTTCCAAGTTGCTTCCAAGTTCAGGTTGATCAACCTCCAGCTCAAGGCACATCCAAGCCCTCCAAAGACTACCTGTAACTTCATCGCATTTCCTCGCGATGCAACAAGCCTCAGGTCTGACTCTTGCCCGGCTCAATAGCCGCTGACGCTCCCAAGTCGTTGCCCCTCACGCTTCAGGTTAAGTCCGTGTTCAATGCATTCCTATGTCTTGATGCCATAGCTACGTCTTGATGCAATGGATTCTATGTCTTGATGCCATGATTATCAATCCAACTATATGAGTCGCTGATCACCACGACCACTTGGCCGTCTAGGGTCCTCGATCTACACCATCATCAAGAACAGTGCCTCATCGCCCAACAAGCAAGTTCCTCTTTGTCTCGTCATCACGGAGTCTCGGCAGCCCCGTACCCATGTCATTCACTTTTCAGAATCGTCTAACGCCAACCTCTGCTTCTGGCATAGCACATGCGGGTCGAGCGCCTCGCATCCCCACGGTGAGTTTTAAGTTCCTTGAGATCCTTTAGACCACATGTTTACACCATTAACCACAAGGCACAGTGTTATAATTACTCATACAAACGCTCAGCCTTGATATCTATCCAGCACTACGCCGTTTGAGGGCTGTTATGTTGAAGAGCGAAGCGCCTTAATAAGACCCTATGGGGTCGGTTATCTAGGGAATTGTGGGTGTGATTTTGCGAATCCTTCGCTTTTTTACTAATTATCATGTTTGAACGCTGAATTACTCGCTATATTCACCCCGGACCCGTCCCAAAAAATGCCGTTCGAATTCTTGCTCACACATGACTGGTAATTAACAGAGGCGATGTTCTACGGTCGCCTTCCTATTTCAGAACGCGTCAACCTGTCGAGTCCGAGGTCAGTGGTTTCTCGAAAAACTTTCTCCGACGCCCAACAGAAAGTCACACATACGGCCAAATGCAACTGCGCAGCCTTGATCTTCTATTTGGTTAGTTGATTTTGGCGACTGCAATGGAAGGCCAGGTGCCCAGCCCCGACGTCAATACTGTCGGGGGCCTTATCCAAAGGGGTTTGCAACTTCTAAGCCCGAGCGCGTAGTATAAAAGACTCGCGTTCTTGTTTGTCTTCATCAAGCCACGGCCCCGCCGCTTTGAACCCCCAAGACGCCAACATGGTTTTTTACGCTTATGTTACTGAGGTTTGTGTTCCCTTTTTGTCGTACATGACACATTAGAGCGGTTGGATAACATATCCTTTTGCATCTAGAGCAACACCAATCCGGCGTTGCATGTTAACCAAGTCGAACTGAAGTTTATGGACCCCAAGACCGCTGACGAATGGTGGTGCGCCGTCAGCGAGATTCCTAGACTCGCCGAAGCCATCCGTCGCGTCAATCCCAGATTATATTCCAACGACACAACCAAATTTGACATCACCACATTCTTCACCTCGTTCGACGCGACAATCAGGGCGATCAGCCAGAGGTTTCGTCAAAAGTTGATCATAACGTTGGTCCGTATCAATGACGAGGACGAGCCTGATGATGATCCACCCAAACCTTTGGCGGCTATGTCCAAACGTCCCCCTCAGGTCGCTCCAGTTGTTGAACGCATTGGTGGCATCAACGGCAACGGAAATAGAAATTGGTAAGAAAAAAAATTTATCAACATATTCTTCTAGAGATACGTGCTCATTGCGGCTTCACTACGTTCTCCTTTTTCAGGCTTTCTATCCACTCCACCACCAACTCTGATGTGTCCTGGGACCCCACAGACCCCCGTCATGTCAGAGTGTCTCAATCAAACCGCACCATGGTCCAAGTCGCAAACCAGCCCCATCATCCTCTGCCTCAAGCTGGTAACCGCAATCCGGGGAAAACTATGCAGAAAGCCCCTCTCCGCTACACCACCGAGGATAGACTCTCTCTCAACCTCGAGTTACCAGACTCCGTCTCCGACCCCAGTTCCTTCTTTGATTTCCTGAATATCAGTGCTAATCGCAACGAAGCCGGGATTCCTGCT
>JAPEVF010001236.1:0-12061 GCA_029747585.1 Pleurotus djamor | reverse complement strand
CCCAAGTTCCCCAGCTCCCCTCCCCACATCCCCACATCCCCCAAACATCGCTTCGCTCGCATATCCATCCTCGTACTGTCGCTTTTGATTTCTCCTTACTCTCGATGTGTCTCAAGTAAATTGTTTTGCTTATCGATTTTTCATATATTTTCCTCCTTTCTCCCTCTCGCTTCATGTCAATTACTAGTCAGCTAGTTCACTCTCTCGTTCCCTGTCTACCATCGCTTGATATACGTATATCTGACTGTCTTTCCACCTCCCGAATCCTTTCCTTTTTATCTAACCTCTTGACTCTCTTTCGGTCGACCCACCGCTGTGCAAACTTCAAGCTTCATGTACCCGTGTACATTTCTACATCGATATATACGTTATAAATCGTAGCGCTGTTTCCTTGGGAGCCTCTCCATCAACACGGACGTTTCCCCCTTCTCCCTTTTCAACTCATCTTACTCCTCGGGACAATATTTTTACATTCATCTCTTGTGGATTTTGTACCAAATACTCAAGAATAAAGATGCCCTCTCCAACCTCCGAGAAAAGTTGAAAACGGCCTGTGTCGTGTTGCTGCCTTGCTGTAAAGTTCAAAACCCGCCGCGGCGACTCGCCACCGGCATCCCTTCGGAACTTGAAAAATGAGTCTACATTAGGTAAAGCCCCTAGTCTATCCCTGAGACCTTGCCTCGTCGTACCTTCCACACTTCTTCTGGCTCGTGCAGCGTTTCCACATCCTCAAAAGGAACCGTTTGGCATGCAGAATCCTTACCACTCTGGCCTCTTGGCTTAGATCAAGTGTAGTAGTAAGTCGCCGGGTCACGTGACTTTGATTTAAGCCAAAAGGCCTGGCTGACCACACTCTTTTCTAGTCTGTTCTTAATAGTTTAACCACTATTATGAGGGCACCGCCCTCATTCTTTGGTTATCTAATTTTTGCCGCCCCAGTCCTTGTGCTCTGCTTGCAACACTGGGACGTGATGACCTTGCTATTGCACTACTGGCTTGCGTCGTCGGGGGATTCCTTTCTATTTCTTTTGCTGCTGTCTCTTCGACTCGCCACTTTGGTAGAGTTGTTGACTGGAGCAAATGGAAAAGCTTAGGATTGTTTTGATATAACTGGGAGTCAGACTCTTGAGTACTTGAGTGACTAAGTCAATGTAGTCATGAAACGGAATTGAATGTCCTATGACATGCATTTTGTGCGTGATATGATCTAAGTACTCGGAGTGAATGTTCTCCCCCACCCACCGTGCATAAAGACTCAAGTATTCAACACTCGGACTCGAGCTTCAAGTATTTGATGAAGACATAGCTAATTGTAGAGCTAATTGTAGAAAATTTAATCAATTGAACGAAATCACTACCCTAAAGCATTGATATTAATAAATCCCAGCGCACTTCAATTCCATGCTACTTGGGCATAGGCTCCAAGTACAGTATTGGTCTGCAACGAGGTGTATACGCCGACATCGTCGTTCGAAAAGACTCTGGCTGTTTGAACAGAGTTGAGCACCCGAATCATTTGAGCTTGAATAAAGTCGACGAAAATCAGGTCGATGGGGGTGTCCATCGTAACGTTCGGCGCGTTCGAAGAGATGAAATCGGGGAGGGAGAAGAAGGGTAGAGGAGCGTGGGCGATGTCGTCGCCAACTCCAGGACAAGCCTAGGGGATAGAGTTGAGAAAACAGCGGTTGACGAAGGAGAAAGAGCGAATTCCACTCACATCGCGAGTAACGTATCCCAAAGTCAAGTTCCCCGCAGCACGTCTCTCCTCTCCGTGTCTTCTATCCATCGCCTCTAGCCACTCCCTATATCTTCCATCGATATAACCTTGCGAATACCTCTCTCGCTCTCTTTCAACCATCTCCTCCAAGCCCTCCAGACTCCTCCGCTGCTCACCCTGACTATTCAAAATCGGCAAAACTTCCAGGGCGTTCTGCAACGTGACATTAGGTATAAACATGAACTTGTTCGTAAATGGCGAAGCTGTGAGTTGATCGTTCTTCGTGAAGGGGCCGGAGAAGATGTTGAAGCGTTGAGAGCCGGAGTTGGTGACGAAGTAGTTGGGAATCGAGGACCGGGTATTGTTGACGGCTGTGGCGATTGGTACGGCCTGGATGGATGAAGGGATGAGAGAAGGATCGAAGTTGAGCTATTACGGCGAACCTTCTCGGCAAATAGGGAAAGCAAGGATCCCTCGGATGGGTACGGTGCCCTTGAAACATTGAACGGTCAGTTCGCACCGAAATGACATCTGAAAAACTCACTCATTAATGAAGTAGTCGCGAGGAGCGACGCCGAAGGTAAAATCAAGATCAAACCTCTTCGCAAGATCCAAGAGGCCACGAGTAATGCGCTTTCCAAAGAAAGTGTCAAATTGCCTAGACTTTTTCTTCGCATGGAACTGCGTTAAGTCGGCAGTGTGAGTACGGAAATATCAGGTCAAATCCAAATGGAATCGTACCTCGTATGTAACCCGATTAGCATCGAGGTATCGTCGACTGAATTTCAAGGGTTTCTTGCCTCCGCGTCTGCCAAGCTTTACACTCATCCAACCTAAGGAAAGTGCTAGTAAGCATCGTATAATCTGACAGATGGAAAACTACATACCTATGGTCTCCATGTATCGTCCACTTTCCAGGGACATACTCCGTTCGTCGGGTTGCACTACGAGTTCTTTAAAAGGAGGTCAAGAGGTTACTCGACGAAAGCCTTACCGCAATCGCGAATATGGGTGTGCCCACCAAATGTGAGGATAGGTGTGAATGGGTGGACGGCACGGATGGCGTCAAAGACAAGAGGCCCTAATTACAAGTAATTCGGCTTGATCCTTGGATACGCACGGACTAGTTTCCACGTACAATCGTCTCTCTGAACTGGCATGTGCCTGCACAATGAACCAATGTCAAACAATCTACAATCAATACGTAGGAAGCGTGCGTACCCAGTAAGCAAGAAAAAGTCGGGCTCGTCCTTGATAGCATCGAGGAACTAAAGGAGAGCGACAGTCAATGATCAGATATCAGACCTTAACGGATGCAAAAGTTGAGGAGGACACACCCAACGCTCTTGGACCATATCCACCACCTTTTGTACCGTCGTGCTCTTGGAGTTACTCGTGAAATCAAATAGAACACCGAAAGCCGTGACGCGTCGTCCCCTGTTGTTTAGTTGAATGAACTGCTTGTTTTAGTGTCAAAATGGACGGGGAAGAAGCTTACTTCCGTGTCCTGAACTTGGCGAAGCGCTCTATGATTAACACAACAGGTTTGAATGCGACTACAGAACAGAGGATGTCGAAGTAACTTACTTCCCAGTGGGACACTAATAGGGTTCCCCTTCCTGTCCGGGACGGTGATATTGACGTTGGAGGTCAAGTATCTTCCCTTGAGCTGTGGTGCGAAGTTGGTGTGCATATCGAGGGCGTTCTCGTAGATGTACAATTCATGACTGGTCGAACAGTACAATCAGTGACACAATATGGGCGGTGATGGAAGGAAGAAACACTCACTTTCCAATGGCCATCACATCATACGGAAGCTGCGCCAAGAATTGATTAGACTGTGGGGTGGTGAGAAGGAAGGGTTCGTCATCGTCAAAAAATCGAGAAGGGTAGGCCAGGGACTCACGTCGTGTGCATCGATGCCGCCTGGAGGGAAGCCATCCGATAGGCCCGTGCCTGTTGGAGTTGATATTAGTGATGTGGCGGTTAGCACGCGAACACAGCGTATTCCACATACCGTCATGCAAGTCGCCAGTGTCCACAAGCAAGAGATCGACGTCGCGTTCCTTTTCCAAGCGAGAGGACAATCAGCGTGTGGACCAAGTTGACTGTGATATCCAGAATGAATGTACGCACGATAGCTTGGTTTTTCATATGCGAAATGAAGGACGCGAAGTCCCCCAAGTCACCACTGATGGTCAAGCACAGAGTCAGCAAAGAGAACACGCAATGAAGATCAACTGGAAGTGAACGCGACTTACCTGTAGTTGGGCTCTGGCCATGAAGACTTTTGGTGTCCCAACAACCAGCCATGGGTATCGGTTGTATGGAGAATATTGATGTCTCCCCATTCCAACGGGCGCGTCGGGGGTGACAAGGGCACCGGTGGAGCTGCTCTTCTGCTATGTTCGTGATGATCATGAGCACCATCGTCGCCACAAGCAAGCACCTGAACCGATCCAGCGCAAAGCAGCAAGAGAACGCTGGCCAGCGCCTTGAATCCAGCCATCGTTGTCAAAGTAGGAGGACAAGAAGCAGAAACTTGGGAAACAGAATGCCGAAGCCAAAACCCAGGTCCGCGTACGTTATCCACGGAAGGCTTCCATGTGGATGAGGCCGCAACGCCCAAAGGAATTGCATGGCTCCATGATAAAAATAAAGCACATAAAGCCATGATGCACATGCACATGATCTCTCCCCTTAGCTTCTCACCCCCCGTCACAAACCGCTGCGCTGCCTGTCGTTTCTGGCGGGCAGGGTGGAAGGAGTTGAATGGAATGAGACTTACTAGTCTAGGTCAGAGTACACGTCGAAGAGTCGGCTCGTCCCAATCCACGAGTTGAACGATGGAAACAAGCTAAAGAGGGCCAGAACATTGGTGACTATGTTCATGGCCGCTAGGCTCGAAGGTGACTAGTAGTAGCGCTCAGTACAGACGGTGAGGGCTTCGACGAAACGTGCGTCGTGTTGCCCCTTTACACCCGCAGGTATTGCTTCCACGTCAGATTGAGCTACAGCTGTCGCGATATCTTGCCGTGACTTTCCCCTGCGTCGAAAAATGCTTCCCTTTTCTATGTACACGTTTTAAGTGGAAGTGCACGGAGTTGATTCAGCTTGAGACGTTGGGAGGGTTCGTCAGACGAAGACTAATCCCAGTGGGTAGTCCATGGAAGGGATGTGTGGTGAATGAGAGCGGGCCGAATGTCGTGTTCTTGGGTGTGATGAGTAGAGAGAGCTATGAATCAAGAAGTCAGGTGTGGCGGCACCTGGACCCAAACTGGCCTGACCAAGTTTCGTAACTCAAAACATGTCGAATTATATTGGGATTGCAGAACTTGATGCGATGAAAGATATGGCTACAAAGAAGGGAGTGGAATGAAAAAGGATGATGATGATATGTCCCTGAACGTCTAAGATATAACTAAGTCATTGATGATCATGAGGTATGAGTGCGGATGGATGTATGGAGAGCAGAAGAAATAGAGTAAACGCGAAACGAGCGACGAATCCAGGAAAACGGAAATGCAAGGGACATCACAGACTAAATACACCACCAGCCCGTCGACGCGACTGAATTGGATGAACAACAACCAAGGAGATACCCAACCCCACAGAAAGCCCTATACCGACAGAAATCAATTGCAAAGCAGTTTGGAAACCGGACACGTAGGAAGATGAGAACCCGGACGATTGTTGGGAAGCGAAGGTGAGAAGGCCGCCGTAGCCCAACCCGGAGGGTAGTTGGAACAGGATACCGGTGATCTAGACAAAGATGGTGTGAGTCCCATACTACAAAGCGGACCAAAGGACGAGAACACCGTACCATGACTATGAATGCGTTCCCCGAAAAAAACCGACCGTATAAATTGGAAATGACACCGACCGTGAACGCGCTGAAATCTCTTCTGAGTAAAAGAGCGGAAGAACGATCAAAGAAACCATACCCAAATGCCGCGCTGATATCATTTTGGTTTCGAAATCGCTGTGCAGTGAAGTAATTGACTACCCAACCAACGCATGCGATAGCGACGAGTAGGACCTAGTGAGAATGACAAGAGGTGAGCGATATCCGACCGTGGCGAAACGAATATTTACCATTTCTTTGCATTTCCAGGGCATCTGATTCCTCAAGCTGAGGGAGAACGAGTACAACGGAACAGTGAGAAACGCTATGAACAGGAACGCATGACTGGAGGTCAGTCCAAAGTTGATTACGAAGGGAACAATGAGAACCAACCCCAGAATTTGCTAGGAGTTCGCTGATACCACATCCCTAACGGGTCATGGCTTTGCGTGCAAGCATAATCCTCAGCACCGACAATTGTTCGCTCCCGGATTGTTTGATACGCTTCTGCACCGATAGCCAGGCCAAATCCCAAGAACAGCGCGTACATCACAGCGTAGCACAACCGTACGGCTCCGGCGACCATGTTTCTCGACATCAGCTCGAGTGCGCCCGAAAGGACAATGAAGCCCGGGAGGATAAGCACGACTGAGGCCGACGCGACGGCCGAGTAACAGAACCTATGTGTCTCGGCTAATGCAGCGGCGAGAAAACTTAAAAGAGTGGCAATGGTTATCCTACAACACGGCCGACCATTAGGCTCAAGACGACTGCGGAGGGAGATTACTCAACTCGAAAATATTTGAATACAATTCGTTCCTAACGCTTAACATCTGGATACTAACCAAGAGGGCACCCAGGGGGTATACAACCAGGGCATCGATGAAGCTACCGTTGAACCCGACGGTACAAATGGCCGAGGAGCACATGCCACCGATTAAGATGGTTTGCCAATATTTATACGTCGGCGGTTTCAGCATCAACTCGTCCAAGAGCGGCGAAGCTTCAGCCACAGAAACTTTGTCGTGGATGACCTAAGGAATACATGTTAGATTAGGGAAGACCCCCAGGGGTGGTGAACAAAGACGTACCTTCCAGTACAACCGGTATGCTGCTTGGAGTTTCCCAAGGTCCAATGCACTTGACTGTCGTATGAGACGGACATTACTCGTCGCCGTCACACTGTCGTCAAAGCTGATGAGGATGACGTCGGGGAGGTACATGCAACTGAGCGGAATATCGAGTACACGCGCGGTGGCTTGAAGTTGCGCTTGCAAGCGATGGGAAGGCCCACCGAACATCATCATAGCACGGGCGAGCTTCAGAATAAACTCCTGACGTTTGATGATCTCCGCAACATGACGAGTGATCTAATGAAAATAGAGTTCAATCCGGGAAGTAAATCATGATGATTAAGGAACCTTGGAGAAAGACGTACGTAGTGTTCCTTCTTCTTTTTCCGTCTTTTCTCTCTATCTTTCCTCCTCTCGTTCTCTTTCCACTCCTCGTCGTCCGTATGCGTGGGCGTCGAGCGGCCACTCCATCCACCGTGCCCCAGACTCAGGACAGAATGAGCGAAAGGTAAATCTCGGAGCTTATGAGACCTCCTTTCTTTCTCCTTTTCCGGCGTGCCCGAGTCCGTAGAGGAAGCGGACTGATTGTGAGTTCGGTCAGTCGGCTGAAACCCAGGTGAATGAGTGCTGTCGGACGCGACTGGGACACTTCGTCGGAAGAGATGGCTATCTAGAGAGTACCTGGAGAAAGGTCAGTACGGGGGCCGTCGAGGATGGAAAGGAAGATGGAGTACCTTGGAAGATGATACTTGGGTCGCTTCGGGAATTCGCCCGGCCGATCTTCTGCTTCAACTTCATGAGCGAGTGGCGAAGGAGGGCCAATGACGCTTTCTCGGGTCATCCTCCGAGCTTGAGCAGGCCGCTTTCTCTCGTCTCGGACCCGTTCATCGTAGTAATCCCCTTCGCTGAACGAAGTTCTCGGGGTCGAAGACTCCGATGCAAAGTTTTGGGAGTCATACAGCGTCAGCAACGTTGATAGCACTCCTCCGCCAACACCTAGAGGCCTCGGGGCCTCTGCATGGCCAATCTGTTCCACATCCTTTTCGCTGGGATCATTGAGATTTACTGAGCCAGCAAAGTCCTTGCTCTTGATCCTATCATCCCTAGTATGAGCTTGGGCGGAATTGACAACAGCTGATTCCCTCTTTCTCCTTCTCAATCCGAGAAAGCCCTTTCTCGTATGCGCTCGCACAACCTGGGCTGCTTGATGCTCAGCGAAGGCTTCACAATTTTCTCGTCCGGGAAGGCCTGCATTTTCTGTCGGCTCGATGTAATTGTCGGGCACACTGTGCTGAGGAGGAGCCGGTGTTGGGGGAACAGAAGGATCTGTGTCAGATAGGTCCGACGTAGTATTGTCTTCCCTGTCTATTTGAATGTGAGGAGGTTCTGGAGGGCAAGTAATGTCGAGTTTTAGACTTGAAGAAGGTGTATGAAGGTCTACTTGACCTAGTTGCGAGGAAGAACGATGGTGTTCCAAAGCTGTCGCTAGGTTTCTGAACGCCATCGGCTACGAAGAACAGCACCGTTCATAAATTATGTCGGGGAGTAGCAAAGTGAGAAACGTACGTTAAGGCCCTCCTCGTCCAGTGAGTGTGTACCCCGTTCGTCCATCCATTGGACCTTACGGGGTGTCTTTGTTCCAGGGCGACCTGGCGTAGGCGGAGTGGAGTCGTTATCTTTTACTGCGGGTTCCGTACGAGGGGAGTCAGTCGGAGAGGGCATCGCGACGGTCGAAGTTGAGGACGGCGGACGCGACGAGTGGTGGCTGCTTTATACGATGGATCAGTGTGTTGGAAGTGAGCGGCGGTTGTGGTGGTTGGTGACCAAAGTGAGGTAGGGGGAGCAATGGGATCCACGAAATGTCGATCGGCTAGAACACCAGCACAAAGGCCAATCGCGAAAGAGCGCGATCGTGGACAGAAAAGACCATCACGACGTGAGGCAGGCTAATATGACGTACGACCTTTGCCGCTGTTCGAAAGTGCACTCCTCCTTTAGGTAAACATGAATGATGATAAGGTCGATAAGCGAAAATTTCGAGGGTGACTGAGTGAACCATTTGGCGGCTCCAAGCCTCCCAAGAATACACCCGGCAGCCGCTTGATTCGCATGAAATGGCTGAGGATGCTCCAACGGGGTGCCGGCTGCCTCTCCAAAGCCCGTCGTAAGGATTCGCAAGCCCCAGCATGCAAAGAAAGTATCTTGCCAAAGGTCCCGAAGCCGAGGAAGAGTTCGCTTCGATCATGCCGAATCCGGACTTCGGGGCGGCGAACATTTCGTCATTGCGTCACCAAGACGATACTTCGAGCACGAGGGTTGTACGTGGTCGTATTTCTATTTGCTTGGGTCTGGGTGTGTATGCGACGTCGCTTCCCAACACCGACATCCGAAGCTGGGGATCGCTCTCGTGCAAATGTGCTTGGGTGCTTAGCCTTGAGAAAACTCGGCAAGATGACTTGAGATCGCTTACTCGAGGCATGTCTTCTAGTCAGTGTGTGATTTCTCGCGGTGTGGAGCTTCAAGCTTCAAGCGATAGGTGACCGGTGAAATGGCGACAGACAAGGAAACGAAGGGATAAAGGTCATATATATAATTTTATTCGCGGATATAATCCCGGGTAATGTTGCCTACAAAGAAACGACAATATTGAGCAATATGGGATGGGGATGGCAAGACCGTCAACATGACTCACTGAACGACGCTCCAACCAACTGCGGCACGATGAAGTTTATAGGTATGTGTTATGATGTTGTGAAACTGACGCTCCATGCAAGCTTCCTCAGAAGCATCATCTTGGTCGCGCTCCTCTTGGTGTGAAGTACCACCGAGGGGAGGTTTGTAAGAGACAAGTATTTGTTTGATTTTCATGGCATCTAAATCGCTTTTCGTACTTACATGGCCGTTGGACATCATGGTTGTGGGGAGGAAGCAAGAGAATGAGGCAAGCTTTCTTACCGTGTGATCCTTCATTCCCACAGTCAGTTCAGACAATTGATCCTTTGCCCGTGTCCAGCAGATACCTCTTCACGCCATCCTCGTTGCCCCAAGGAACCTCGTTTTCCCNAATGCGTGATGACCACAACCGCCTGGTCATCACCAAGAGATTCCCTCAAGTAGCTCCTTGCAGCTTTGATCATCCCCTCGTCCATCCCACTCCACACTTCATCCAACAACACGAGCTTTGGTTTCCCCACCAAGGCTCGCATGAGGAGAACCATCCGTTGCTCGCCTGTAGACAGGGACGAAAAGAGTCTTGACGCAAAGACTTCGGATGTTATATCGGTCGAATTTTCATAAGAATTACCCCAGCTCGCAGGTCCTAACTTCTCGACAACATCCCGAACTTGCTTGACCCGCCATGACCTTTCTTCCGTACTCAATTCTTCGCCGACCTTCCCTCCAACATTGACTTCAGATGGTTGAGAGCTCCCCCTGGGGACAGAGAATACGCCCTCAAACCCAGTCACCACTGCCTCCCACACCGTCAAACCCGTCCGACGAGGGAAAGCGTCAAAAAGCTCCGGCGAGACAAGTCCAATCTGGGAGTGGAGGACTGGAGTAGGGATACGTTGACGAGGGAGGGAAAACAAGCGAAGATGCCTTTCCTGGGATGAAGATTGCGTGTAAGATTGAGGGTGGTCTCCGGTAATGAGAGATAGTAGCGTGGTTTTCCCCGAGCCTATCAAGACGATAAAATAGGTAATAGGTTTGGTCAAGATAGCTGAGAACCTCTGAGAAGCAACGACGACAGTACCATTAGACCCGACGAGGTGCCATCTGTCACCTGCACGTATTTTCCAGTTGATAGATTGCAATACCTGGGAGTGCGACGTCAGACTGGCAAAAAGGTGGAGGAACACAGATGGGGACTAACGCTCCGCTTTCCATACTGCACATTGACATTCTTCATGTCCACGAGGATCTCGCCTGTTTCTGATCCAGAGGTGTGTTTAACCACACTTTGCTCCCCGACATGCTCTGAGGATCCAAGCAAGGGCTCAATTTCTCCTCTAGTGCCTGAGCGCACGCGACCACCCGAGACATGTGCGATATGGGTGATCCAGTCAGGTATGGAGTCTTGTTCACGAAGACCGAGGATGATACGAGGGGTTCGTGTGGTGTGGAGTTCGTGGAGGAGGGCCAGAAGCGAAGGTCTAGTCTGAACATCCAATCCAGCTACATGCGGAAAGACAGATGAGTTTCACAGATGGTCAAAAAAGAAGAGTATACTTACTGAGTGGTTCATCCAAGAGCAATAATTCCGGACTGCCCAGGATTGCCTTGACCACCCTTGCCCTCCTCGTCTGCCCATTGCTCAGCGCAACAACCGGTAAATCCAAGAACCTAGTCAATCCCATTCTTTCGGCCAAGTTCTCAAATAATGCCATCCTGGCCGGGTCCACTTTCTTCTGCACGTATTGCCGATACCCAAGCTCGCCAACGGCATTGTCGATCGTTTCCGGAAACACCGACTCGCGCAGGGTAATCTTGTCCTGGTCTCTAACAGCGCCATAGCGTGCCGAATAGTCATAGAATGCGCCTGACGAACTCTGTCTCTGACCGAACGAGACTATCGAGACTTTCTGGTAGGGATCTTCATCGTTTTGGCTTAGCAAGGGATATAACCCAAGTGGAGGCGTTGGAGGCGGTGAAATACGGAGATGCCCAAGGAGTGTCTGTCGGAAGATAATCAGCGATATCGCTCATAGATTTTCGAGTCCCAGATATACCTGGAACAAAACTGCTTTGTCGCCTGAACCCGAGCCTACAACGGCCCAACTTTCTCCATCATGAACGGTCCAATTGACATCGCGGAAAACAGGTGTCCCAGAGGCTTTTGCTTGACCGAATCGAAAGACGTCGCAACCAGGGATGTTGAGGAGAGGTAGATTCGCTTTGGTCGCGTAGGTACTCGAATACCAGCGACGCGGTGTTGACAGTCGGAGTAAACGTCGCATGTGGATCTCCATCCCCCCTTGCTCACCCCTTTATAAGTCCCCTAGAGGGCCTATCAACGAAGATGCGAAGAATTCAGCATCCATGGAGCCAGAAACAGGTACCCATGCATTAGGAAGGGAAGTATATCAATAACACGAACAACGCAAGGATGCCATCTACAGTATATTATAAGTATGGAGAGGCGACTCAGGACCACCATTGGTACACGATGGGCGAATTATCGTAGGCTTGAAGGAGAATGGCTTCGATCCTCTCCCTTTCTGCTTGAACTCGCGACGCTTCATCTCCCCGCCCCCTATGGCAGTACTTCCTCAGAAACTCCCTATATGTGAAGTACTTTGGTTTGGGAAAGCCCTCTTTTCCCAAACTCACGTCAAAAATCTTCTGTTCAAAACCATGGGTAGGCATCACCGTCTGGATCGACATGGACTTGGTTATATCTCCTGGAACCACAAGTCCCACTGCACC
>JAPEVF010001235.1:0-12072 GCA_029747585.1 Pleurotus djamor | reverse complement strand
CAAGTACCTACGACTTGTGCGTGTTTTCATTTCAAACCTGTTCTCGGAGGCTGAACACCACACAGAACGCTGAGCAACTTGGCCTGGAAGTCGTCTCTGAATGTCGTCTACCAGAAGGCTGTGATGATGACGGTGAGTAGATATGTCTCTGCTTGTGGGAATGGAGGATAACCTGGGGGTTGGTTCTTAGATTTTTGCGATGACCCTTACAGTGAGTGGATATATGCGTGTTCAAAACATGAAGAATCCTCATTTTATAGTTGTTCTCATTCCGAACGAACCCCTTTCACCTGACTCCAACACTACACACGTTAAACTCGTCTCCATACACCTTAAATATGCATGGAAGTCTAAGGAGATCCATCCGGACGGGACCCAAACGGCGGTCTCGGATGATTCCCATCCATTTGCTTCCAAGTTGCTTCTCCCAATTAGCTTAATGCTAGCCGATGTCCACCAGAAATTCATCTCACGGCTGGTCAAGTGAGTCAACCACTTTGTTCTCGTCTACAAATTTATTCATCCCGATATACAGACGATATCCATTAATATTCGGGCTCTGGGGACGGGTGAGTGCTGATCATCTTGAGCCGTCAGTGGGGTGGTCGATTTAGTACCCAAGTCNGGGGAAGCGGGGGATAGTCACCGTCAGAATGGGGGTCTGGCGACTGAGCTTTCGATTTCAGCGGTATGAAATAAATCGCTCAAAACCGCCTGCCCCAAAAATTATCCACGTCTTGGATTCCGCTTCGTTTACAATGACGAGTATCCCCCTGGACCCCGTCTCGACCGATCTCCTGTCTCTTTGCTATGCTATAGCTGCGCGTTGCCCTTGAGCTTGAATCCACCCTGGACTTGAGGCTGCGTCTGGCCACCCCGACAACTTTCGGACTTGGAAATTGGCATTCCCAATGCCCCAGCACGCCCTTGTTGAAAAACTCTCTCACCGTGCTGTTCCGTTTACTTACGCAGTTTCAATAGGGCCTCAAGCAAGAGGCTACGTTTTTCTCGCCCATCGCCCGATCTATATCGAATATCATCTCTCGCTCGCCTAACCAAACATTCAGGAATCAAGCCACCACGCTGATCAACGTAAGTTCGCGTATGGGAAGCATTGAGGGTCATCTGACAATGTTTCCAGAAACTTAGAGAACGACACGCTTCGTCCGTGACCGCTTCCACATCGGCTCTCTCACAGTATCTCGGAGACAAGAGCCTTACTGCCGTTGCCTCGTCGTCCCCTCATCTAGGAACGGAAGAAAGCATTTGTAGCGCGTTGACGATATTGTACAAGTCTGGTACTACGCGTCCGCAGTTCCGCCCGACAGTTCGTCAGCATCCCTCGTCTTTCCGAAGCGAACTGCTCATTGTATGTAGGAACTAGCTGCACAAGAAAAGGACGATGTTCTATTTACTGAGGCTGCCCACGACACTGGTACTCTTCAAGCTACGCCATCACCTGATCAACCCTTTCTCGACCTGCCTATCGCTGACGAAGACGCTCCTGACGTACCTCTATTGTCTCTTGCTGGTCCCGGCCCTACGAAAGAACAATACGATGCTTTGCTCTGGATGCTCGGCTTGCCTGACCCAAATGATTCTCAAGTTCGCGTTGATGTGTTGGAATCACCGCCTTCTCCGTTTCACGCCCCAAGCTCACCTGCCAAGAACCCGTGTTCGTCAGCGAACCCTCCTGATAATGACTGTGCTTCTCTGGCCCACCTGTCTTACCCCGTTCAGTCCGCTACAGACGGCTCGGTTTTACTAAATGCAGACGGTTCCCACCAGGATGTTTCTTTGGCCGCGGCTGTCACTGCTTCGAGTGTTCCTGACGATGATGATGAGAACGTCTTCTGTATTGATATCGATGATGACGGTGACGAGGACGAAGACAAAGACGCGCTCGACTACTGCGAAATGGACATTTGCCTTGCTGCTTTTGACATGGACATGGACGTCGATACCAGGCCGAAGAAGCAAGAGCCGGAGATGACGTTTTTGATGGATTCAGATTCGGACGGGCTGGAGGAATTCGACGAGGACGAAGACATGGCATCGGTTTCTATCTCGCCTCGTTCGAGCTCAATACCTTCTCACGAAGGCCTGGCCCTACAACATCTGACCAGGTTGACCGGGGGAAGTGCGGGATCCGAGATTAAACATTGTATGGGATGGGAAGAGGAAGAGACACAGGAAGACGACATGTTTCTAGTATGATAGTGAGCTTGGTGTGTTATCTGATGTTACAATATGGCAGATAAACCGCTTGGAGATGCACGGGTGCTTCTGAGGATCGAGGCGAAAGATTGTCACGATGAAGTCATTTGGGACTCCGACCCAGACTCCGCTCGCGCAATGCCTGTGAGATAAAAATACCTAGACGCGGCTGGATCCATACCACCAAGGCCTCCAGCTTCTCCTGCACTCATCGTTGCAACGACCACCTCAACGCAGCTCCCTTTTCCCTTCTCCTCCTCCCTCCTCTCTTATCTTCTCCTCCTCCTCCTCGTACCTTTTGCACACACCCGCCCTTGAGCTTATCCGCTTACCACCATGCTACCAGCCAAGCGCAACAAAGTCGACATCAGCGTAAGTCACACGCAATCCCGATGTCATCCAATTGATGCTGATCTTTGGTTTCTTGCAGAAATTGACGGAGGAGGAGCAGAAGCTCTTCCGTCTCTATGGAAAGTTGCCTACGCACAAGAATGTTCTTACCAAGATGCAGAAGGTATTCGGAATCTTCACCTCTATCACCAGCCATTCCTCACGATCACGTTCAATCGCAGGATCGGAAGTACTTTGACTCTGGCGATTATGCTCTTTCAAAGGCTGGCGTAGCTCCTCAGACCACCGTCGGTACAGCCATTCCCAATCCTCAGAAGTGCGTACCGGTCATCTTATGACCCGCGGTGATCGTTTTGCTGACGAATTTGCTCCCGTATCATTTTTCTTTCTTCGACGTTGGGCATCGCAACAGCATTCCGCATGCGTCGTCTCCAAGTGGCAACGGTCATCAGACACTCTCCATCTCCCCCACCAACCCTACAAGTCCCGTGAACAAAGAGAGTGGCCTCTCCCACCACGAGGTCGCCGAGGATGCTCCTGTGGAACCTGTTTCAGATCTCCCTGTCGAGAAACCTGCAGTCACTGCGGAGTAAACCATCCTACACGCTTCTCGGCTCCTCCTTTCACTTGTCGTTTACGCTTCTTGGAATAATACTACCCAATTGTCCATAAGTATTTTGCTACCGGGCACGCATTTTTNATGGCCACGATGCTTTCCCCCTTCCCCCACATGCCCTGATCCGATACAGAGCATAAACCAAACTGTACCATTATTGATTACTGATTTGCCTTTGGGGTTATTACATATGCCACCGTCCTTGTTACATACCGTATATTTCACACATTGATGTGGTTCTTCCATCGGGTGGCCCACTTCTGCTTCAAGAAGTAATGGCATGGTGTCATCGATAGGGGTGACCAAGGAGACTAGGGGTATTTAGCAGGCTTGAATCTATGTTGGGGGTTGGACGAGACACAACCCTCAAATGCCACTCCGTTCTTATCACTTTGTGGAGTCCTCGGCGTCGTATGATCAATCTCGAAGGCTCGACTAAGCTCAAAATTACCTTCAAGAATGATGCTCCAATATCCAACTTTCCCGAAAAAGCATTCTAAAGTTACAGAAAACGCACAGACTAATGATCAGTTTCCTCCCAAGTCCTTCCAACCGTCTTCACAAGATCGGCTTCTGTCAGTTTCTTGGTACTGGAGAAGTAGCCAGCCGCGATCTTGGCGTCGATCTCCACGCGAGAGTCGGGCGGGATGAGGTAGTCTAGCCAGGTGAAACAAAGGAGGTTTGTGATCAGTAAGGAGGAAGAAGCGACGGAAGCAGGAGTGTGAGGGAGGGAACAGGATAGTGACATACCAGGGATGTCATAGCGGTGTAGGATGGGTATTCCGCTCTTCACGATCGCGTCGTATTTCCTGATCAGATATCGAAGGTTAGTGAGGCAATGAAGAAGGAAAAACGACAGTAACAGACATGTCACTCATGGACACCATTCTGTCGATCTTGCGTATTCCAAGCCAGTGGAGAACGTCAGGCATCAAAGCCTGGAAACGCATATCCTTCACACCAGCGATAAGTTCCGTGGACTTGAAGTACTTGTCAGCTGAGTCGCCGCCACGTTTCCGGAGATTGTAAACGAGATATCTATAGCAAGGAGCCATTAAGGATGTCCAGTCCAACCTGGACGGACCGAAAGACTCACTTGGTGACTTCGCCGAGAGCTCGACCCTCCTTTCTGAAGTACACGACAACACCGACACCGCCTAAAAATAAATGATGAGGGAAATGGAAAGAGCCACCGCGAAACCCGAGCGATAAATACCTTTCTGAGCTCCGCGGATACATTCTTCAATGGCGTAAGTCAGGTATGGTTTGCATGTGCAGATATCGGATCCGAAGACATCAGAGCCATTGCCTATTCATCCCAGAAAAACGCGTTTGAATCAGCCGGTTTGGCCGGGAGACACAACTGCCGAACTCACATTCATCATGAACTCGGAGGGTGAGCTCCTTGCTCTCGTCGTAAAGATACTCTGGGTTACCGACTATCCCCATGTAAAGAATTGAGTTGAAGAGCTGTGCCTATGATGCAATTGAAAACTGACAGATATACACGGTGAGATTGCCGATAGGCGGCAAGAATATCTTGATGTCGGGGCGCGTAATGAGTTCGGGGTACATTCCTCCTGTGTCTTCGAATAGTGCGCGACGAAGGAGGCTTTCGGAGCTTTAGAATCCATGTAAGCACACCGGGATAGATCAGGGAAGGAAAGAATGCCTACATGCCGAAGCGCTCAGCGACACCAGGGAGATACCAAACGGGCTCGACGGCAGCCTTGCTCACGAAGACCTCCACCCCATTGTCCGCCGTACTCGGCGTTCCATCGGGATTCGACAACGGCCGACTCTTCATAACAATCTTACCATCAACAACAAGGTCACCCTTCCTGAAAGCCTCGTCCAGTTCGCTCATCTTCAAGTGCGCCTTGGTGACGGCGATGCTAGGACGGATGTCCAGCTTGTCTTCAAGCTCTTTGGCGAACTTCTGTTGGATAAGATGACCATACGGATCGAAGGAGACGATCTTGGTTGGATCGGACCAGGCAGGTTGGTAGGGGATATCAACAGGAGGCTCAGTCAAGCTGAAATCCGGTCGATGGGTAGGCGAAAGCGTGCCCATTGCGATAGCCAAGGCACGATAGATCGAATACGATCCGGAGTGGGCACCAATGGCATTTCGGTGTTTCAGAGAAGACGGAAGACGCGAACAGATGACTGGACCACGTTCAGAAGCCGTAGCTGCTCCCCACTGCAATGGATACGGTGTATTTCCATGCTGATCGGGGTATGCTACGATGGTTGTTAGTATGAAAGTCTAAACGACGGCGAGCCCCTATCGGTGTGGGGGTAAGATCCGCGTATTACTCACTTGTCAAGTGGACGCGTCCTGGGTAGAGAAGCTTTTCCCTCTCCTTGTCTGACAACGTAGCCGTGCTCTTGGGTGGTTCTGCCGCAGGTGTGATCGTCGTGGCCAATGGCACAGGCTTCGAATCAGGGGGGCTGCCCACGGGCGTCGATTCCACCGAAATGGATCTTTGATGGATTGCGACACCAGGTCTCTCATGGTGCTGATGGTGGTGGTGATGCCCATGTCCCGATGATTGCTCGAGCGCATCCAACTGTCACGATTCCAGATTAGAATCAGTAGGCCCAAGAGCGGGCGTATAACAGTGAAACATATTGAAAACGAACCTTGGCTTGCATTGTTTGCTGCGAGACCTGGATGGCCTGCAGCTGCGCGAGTATCTGGGTTAATGCCGCGTCCGATGTTGAAGACATGGTGGTGGTAGAGATGAAAGGTTGTCGCAAGACCAGTGTTGGAGTTAGTGGGCCTTGTGGCCGAGGCGAGGCAATTCACGTAAGCGCTGACTTGACCCTGGCGCCTGTCTATCCATCATTTCTTCTCGTCGACATACGTACTTCAATGCTTCACGTTTTGGTGTGGCTTCCAGCTACTTCGCCACCCAAAGTATCAATATCTATCTATGCGCTGGGTACTTCCAAGCGCTGGATCCTGTAGCTATCCAGGTTCACCTACGGGCGAATTGGAATTTCGACGATGGTTTGCCTTCCAATTGAACTTCTGTGAAATAACTGGCTCTGGTGGCACCCAAACCAGAACTCAAAGACGAATTACGTCGCCCGATGACTCAACGAGGGCAAATTCATGGCTTTCAACACCCAGACTGAGCTTTGAAAGCCAGCGGACTTGTCGAACCTTGGCTTCCCCTTCGTTCATTTTGTGCGTTTTCTGCGATCATCATTTTCCCCGGCGGACGGCTATGTATCTTCATATGTCCTCTCTTCTCATGGGACACTCTCCTGCCTCTGTAGGCTGGTGAACTGGTACCGAGCTTGGTTGTTCGCATTACACACGGCGGAAACGAATAATCTACCAACGATAGCCAATGATACGAGGAAGGAACCGCAAGCGAAGTCAATCAACCTGGCAGCACTCAGACTATGCCTCCTCAGTGCTGGGAACTCCACCGGCTGCAGTCGAAATGAAGCATCGTGTGGTGAGCGGTAGCGACAATTCGGATGCCTGTTCGGATATGCTATAAAGAGTGTTATTCTCGAATATATGGGTAGAACATCTTTCTCCATCTAGTGTCGTGATTATCCAATAGTGTGGATATAAAGGCTCTAAGCTTGAAAGACCTCAGCCCCAGGATTTCGACCCCTTCGTACCCCAAAGCCTCATACATTCACCGTTGACACCACATGGCTACCTTCGTAAAGGATATCGAAGTAAGCATACATCCAGGTTATAACCACTGACCTAGACTGAGTTTCGCCATTAGGTCGTCATTCAGGACAAGTGGCAACCACCCAACGACTGTCTCCGAGACCTGAGCGAAATTGGCGAGCACGACGTCAACCGTGGCTTCGGAGGAAAGTCAGTATTTGATATCTTTTCCTTCGCGAACGTCCTACTCATGCTTGACTTCTACGCGTAGATATGTATATCTGGTCCCTGTGTTCACCAACTCGTCAAATGACGCAGGGACCTACGTGGAACTTGAAATCGACGATTCGTCAAAGGAGGGGCAAGTTGACCTCGCAGCAGGAGCGGGTGGAAAATATCGTTACTTGAGCGTCATCCGCAATCGTGAAGATAACAAGAAGATCACCTCAATGGCTTTGTATCGCAAGTCCAACGATGCTGGTCCTATGAAAGAGCAGGAAGCTACCCAACTAGGGTTCGACCGGATATCTGAGGATCTCAACAAGGGTCGTGGTGGTGACTACCTACACGTTATTTACACTGTTACTTCTATCACAACTCCCACCTCGTCGTAGACTCCTGGAGTTTGGAGTCTAGTTGTCCTTCATATCCACTGAATCGCATACACCATTTGTCCGGCCATCAATGCATCACCGCCTGTTGGCAGAGCACTTGGAACAACTCGAAGCAAGGACTCAGTACTCAGTACTCAGGAGTCAGGTTTCCACGTGACTCGAGCATCCATCTTAGCCAAGCTCCAACCAAGTTCTCTGAGTCTGCATCCCGTCGTCGCGTACAACCTTCTTCATGTGGAGTAGCCAAAGAGAGGGTCCAACTCATTCCTCGTATAAAGACTTGGTCGAATTCGAGGGGTATCCAATACGCGCAATTCAGTAAGACCGTGAGCTAGTTATTCATAGTTTTTATCTGAGTATAGGGAACATAGGCGCATCTATCGCAATACTTACCGGCCTGCAAAGGTTAGGGCACGTTGGGGGAGTTCGTCTCCACAACCTGCAATCACGTAATCACCAAGAGCACCTTCGCCAGAGTTCTGCAAATTGGAGCGGACAGCCATGATGTCTTGATGCCGCCTAGTCGACGTCACATCCGGTTCATCTTGCAGGCCATGCTCCTCCATCATCGTTATATAGTCTCCCTCGCCCAGTCGATCTCCTAACGTAACGAACAATGGACACTCTTCCGTCTTTCCAACATGCCTTAGCCCAAAGAAGATTATCTCAAATGAACGCGGCCAGACCACTTCTCTCTTCGAGGAGACCATCCATCGATCCCAAGCACCTCGTTCCGATGGACAAGCGCGTTCGCTCTATTACCCCTTCGCGTATTTGCCTAACGTTTTCCTAGATCAACCTATGTTAGAGGTTCAGGCGACGAATTCAAGATCTTGTTCATTGGCGCAGGAAACATCATGTTTGGTGAGCGGCTAACTGATCTACTTCTTGATCAATTTGACTTACTTTTGCGCTCAAAGGCTCCGATGAAGGCCCTTGGAATCATTCCTTTAGGCTTGAGCAGTAAGCTACTTGGTCCTTTCATGACTTCCTTTGCCCACCGTTTTACTTCAAGCAAACTCGGTCGACGGCTCAAAGTTGTTGCAATCATCGATCCAAACGTCGAACGCGCCGTCTCAGTCCTTTCGCAGAAATGCGAAGGTTTCGTTGTTTCCGCGTACCAGGATACTCGCGTATTTCGCACTATAAATGAGTTCGTCCAAGCGATGTCTCCCCAAGACACCCCTCGCGCCATCATCGTGGGCAGTCCAGCTCAATTCCGTGGTACTTTGCAATCCGGACGCGATATAGAGATGCAGATATTGAAACACTTCCCTGGAGTTGCAATGTTCGTGGAGAAACCTGTCGCGACTGGACCTCTGCATGAAATGGACGATGTTTTCAAGATTGGCAAGATTGTCCATCAGACAAACACCGTATGTTCTGTCGGGTACGCTCTTTTTTTTACCTTACTGTTAAATCGTGCCATCTAATCGTCCCTTCGCCGGCGGCGTGCAGGTACATGCTACGATACCTCAAGGCCGTCCAGAAAATGAAGCAGATCATTGAGGAAAATGACCTTACCGTCATGGCTACTATCGCTCGCTATGCCTGTGCATACGAAGCTATTAACAAACCTGATTGGTGGGACAAGTCCCGCAGGTACGCGTCCTCCATCTCCGCTTCCAAGTCCTACTCAGACGCTTCTCAGTCAAGGCCCCGTTGTCGAGCAGGGAACACATTTCTGTGATCTCTCCAGATACTTCGGCGGCGAGGTTGATATCTCCACGGTCTCTGCACACTCCCTTGATTGGGATGAGAAAGCTGGCAAGTTGTCGAAGATGAAGGTTGACGAGAGTAAGATTGCTCCTGAGAACAGGATACCTCGGGTCACCGCCGCCACCTGGTATGGTTGTTGCCGTTATTTTCTTTGTTTTTCAATGACTGAGCATGGTGCTCTCCAGGAAGTACGAGAATGGCGCGGTTGGAAGCTTCACACACATTGCTGCCCTCCAGGGAACGAACTATAGCTGCGAATTTGAAGTATACACTGACGGTTACCAGCTCAAGTGAGTCTACTTTTTCTCTTCCCATTGCAATGCTCAACGCCTCCATAGACTTGTCAATCCTTACGTCCAACCAGTGTTAATTGTTCGATCACCCAGCGATGACTACGAACAAAAGCTCAGGTTTCCAGATGACGACCCATTTTTTTCAGAGGTACGTCTATTCTTCAGCCTTCTCAGCTGCGGCCGTGATCACTGTGTTAACTTCGTCCCTACATAGATATCCAATTTCATTGACTTGGTAGAATGTAACAACGGCGAGGCACTTGATAGTAATCAATCAGACATCCTCAGTTCGTATGAAGGTGGGTTCCTCAGCCAAATTGAAGTGTTCTAGTCTCGACGGAATTTGACTTATCGTGTAGATGCGTGTAAGTCTTACGAACTTTCTTGGGCCGTCAGGGAGGCTAGTGAACGCGCAAGGGATGAACGATTGGAGGCTCTGGCCGCGATGAAGGTGCAGAACCTGAAACTCAACGGGGTATCCCACTAGGTGGGGCGTACAGTCATGCATCCATGGACGAGCGACTTTACTAAACATATATGGTTCCGTGTATATTTCAACCCACATCACATCAATGTACTTGTATCGTAGCACGGAGGCCACGGATGGCTACGCATCTTCATTTGCTTACCTTTTACCCCAACGGCATCTTACCACCGGCGGAACGTAAGTAGTCATCGATGTAGTGCACGGCCGACTGCTTACGTCAAAGTGGAACCATTGTTCACAAAGTGTAGTACAAGAGGAGACATATGATAGAAGAACGGGCAAAACTCCAAAAAATGGACGGGACAGACGACATAAGCGACAGTCTCTACCAGCCGATGGGTGCGAAGAAAGGATGCTTTCTGAAATCAACGTTGAGGTCGAGGCAAACTAAATCATCATCGTCCGCGGTGTAACCTCTGACCTGGACGGTGACTTTGGCTATGGAAAGGTATAAGAAGCTCCTTCTAGTGAAGTTCAGCAATGTGACGAACCTGGAGGAATTTCCTTGGGGAGTTGGACGGTTTGGACGACTTCATAATCGCCCTTCTCGACAGGGCACTGAACGTCGGTTTCAGCCTTGCGCCTAGTTGAACGAAGCTTATCAGGACAAATATTGGCATGGAAGCTAGGCGAGCTTGACGCACGCTTCTTCGCAAAGGTCGAACGATTTCTTCAAAATCGTGATTCGACCAAGTTTCACAGCGACTTCGGCATAGGCTCCCTCCTAAGTACACTGTTAGTTGGTTGTGCAAAGCCAGTAAGGCTCTTGACTCACCTCTACTCTCTCAGTGGCCTCTGCCTTGACGGTGACAGTGATCTCCGCGCCAGGCTTTGGTGGATTCGGGGTGACCTCAATGGACTTGATTTGTATTGGGTCAGTTGGGAGCCCTGCGAATACTTGTCAAATGACGCTCGAAGAACACATGCAAAGGAGCTTACCGCAGTCGGAGTACTCCCATGACTCGGTAATGTGTACAGAATCATCAGACAGGGCGACCTGATTGTCGACGGGGCTTGCGTACGCCGACAACGCAGCCAAAGCAGAGAAAACGAACAACGCGTAACGGGTCATGATGGGGAGGTTGAACGGAAAGACTGCAGTAAGCGCTCGAAGGCCAGGCTCCATTTCTACCGCGGGTGCCAAATATAGTTTTGGGGAGGCCTATCAAGCGCCCATGTTCGGCTAGAACCGGACTTAGTCAGGAATTCTGCTTTCGCCCATACACAACTTCTTGCGACGATAAAACTGAACTTTTTGAAGCTCGAAACACCAGTGACTCCGCGCCCCCGACCCGCTGCTTGCGGGGCTGAGCTATGCAATCTGGCCTGCAGGCTAAGCCAAAGTCCAAATGGAAGGCCAAATGGACTGCTCATAGTATGATTGGTGAGTTTTTCCTCGTCTTGCTGGCCACACGACCGAGTGAATTATCGCCTTATCGCTTGGTCTTTTCGCGGATTTTCGAGGGTAGCTGGTGCTGGTGGGGGTCTTGTTGCTAGTGTTGCTACTTGTCCGTTGGATGTCGTCAAAACGAAACTGCAAGCCCAACGTTTGATTCAGGGCCAACAGGGGTATGAAGGAATTTATGGTGCGTCCTTCGGTGGTGTCGTACGACGCATTAACGCCTATATTTTCGATTTTTAGACACTCTTAGGAGTATCCTAAGATACGACGGCGTTCGTGGGCTTTATCGGGGACTCGGTCCTACGATATTAGGGTATCTACCCACCTGGGCGATATACTTCGCGGTCTACGATGGGATCAAGTCATATTTCGGAGAACCACCACTGGGCCTACAAACAGCCGCGCCGAAGGTTACTAAATCCCCCGACCGACTGTACCCCGCAGCACAGGTTAAAGGCTATCAACCGGTCATGAGGGAACATCCATGGTCATTACACATACTATCTGCAATGACGGCCGGCGCGGCAAGTACATTCTGCACCAATCCGCTTTGGGTGATTAAAACACGCTTTATGGTGCAGTGATTACTCTTCGAGGTCCATCTCCGTTCATGTTCACTCAAAATCTCGTTTCCCCTAGACCCAGTCTCGTGAAGAAGTACGATATCGACATACCCTGGACGCGGCTCTTACAATATACCGGACAGAAGGCGTGAAGGCCTTCTATCGAG
>JAPEVF010001234.1:0-12082 GCA_029747585.1 Pleurotus djamor | reverse complement strand
GGGTGGAAAGTACGCTTGGATGACGGCGGCTAGTAGTTCTCCAGCGAAACCGAAGACTGCCACTCCGGCAAGCACATCAACCGCATCCGCGTCCACAAGCACGTCGGCGACTACGACAGTACCTGCAACGGGAACCTCCGGTGGCTCATGGGCTCGTCCCTACGTTTCCACCAAGAAGTCCACGTCAAACACCACACCTACGCCAACAGAGGAAGACACGCGGACGACTGTGACTCTCCGTGATGCGATGTTCGTCGTCGAGAAGGAACGAGGCCATGGAGGCGGGCGAGGTGCTGCGCGGATATATGTTTGATTGGTTGCTCTGTGCTTGTACTGATATGAAGTGCTATGGTATATAAACCTGCTCTTAGTGTATGATTCGGAGGTCTCTTCCAGGGTTGCTATATTCTAGACTTGAATTGGAGCTTAACAATTCTATTATTGTGAGGGACTGAGGTACTGACGGTTATTGCTACATACAAGATGGGATGAGAAGGGATATGTGCACGAAGATAGCAAAGAAAGATGTGTAATGCATGTATAGTGAACGTCCAATGAAAAAGCAAGGAAGAAACCCAAANGCGAACGCGAATGTAGAGTAAATATAGACAACGAAAGAAGCACCCAACCACCCGACAAAAAAGCGAAGTGGGACGGATAAGAGAAAAGGATTTCAGACGGTAGTCGTGGTTCGACTCGGTGTGGTCGAGTCGAGTGGAACGTCTTTCAACTCGATCAAAGGGTTTGATCGGTCGTCGTGGGCCAGCCCTAGATGCAACGAAAAATGGAGGGATGAGCTTAAGGATACCGGAGATGATTTCACATGTTGAGCTAGACTGACCTGGTATCGATGCGGTGGTGGTGGTATTGGTTGAATTGCTTTGAGCGCTGGTGGCGAACTTGAAGGTATGGGTATGTGCGTTGTTGGTTTCGTTATGGCGGAAACCGTTTCTAGCGTTGAGGCTGATAGTGAAGAAGAGGCGGTAAGCAGGGGAAATGGCAGAAGGTTGAGAGGAGATGGTACGAACGAGACGTAAAATGAGTTGGCGTATACTGTAACCATTGTTAGTGACTAGGGTAACAGCAGAAAATTGAAGTACTCACTACGGGCGATACAGATGTAAAGTCCAAGATAGATCACTAAGATACCAAGGAATCTGGTCAGGCGATCCGGGTTGGAAGGTGAGTTCGGAACGCACATTTGTAGGGCATCACGAGGAACTATTGGAGATTCATTTAGTCAAGCCAAGGGAGTAAGACGACCGTGCTAAGACGTACACATATGGCAGTAACGATGTCGAAGACACTGGAAAAGAATTTAGGGTGAGTTGCCTGTGGAGTATATTCGAGGGTGCGAAGATAAGGATACCTCGTTAGGGCACCGGTACCTGCGATTGAGATATTTAACAAAACGGAAATGCCGACGGACTAAGGGTACTGACTTATGGTCATCAATATGATTTTGTCAATCAAATTGTGCGAGCTGGCGGTAGAGGTCAAGATAACGGTGCGTGGGCGAGAGGAACAGGCAAACGTACAATTGAAGAGCCGATTGTCGATGGCGGAGAAGGGCCCACGCTAGACAGCAGGCTATCGTGGAGTCAATGACTGCCGAAAGCACCCAACTAGCGGTCGAAACCCATCCCCAATTCTCAGTGAAGTTTTGAAGGCCGCTTGTGAAGGAGACGATGCAGACGGCGATGGTCCCGAGCATGGTCAGGAAGATCAGAAACCATAGGAAGATGGGTAGCCACAGTCGCTTCGTGAACCTTCGAACTCGATCGGCGAAGTACGCCTGCATCAAAGAAGAGCGACCATGGGCGACGGCTCAAACTGAGGAAGCTAGTCAACGCACCTGTACAAGACAACCGGTCATCCCAGAAAACAATATCGCCAAGTCAATGTCAGCTGGGGGATTCTCAAACATGAGATGTTGCTGATCCTTGTATGTTCCGATCGTTCCTTCGTAGAGTAAATGCCCGACACAGATCATATGGGCAAACTCGAGAAGCCTACCGACCGGAGTGGTCAAGGATGGGGTAATAAGTATGATCGGCGTAAACGGCTCACCACAAAGCGGCAGCCAGCGCCTTCAAACGCTTCCTATCTTTCGGATAGCTGGAGAAGTATATCCAAGCTTGTAGCGTTACGATTCCGAATAGAAAACTGGACGCGACGATGCCAATTTCCATTGCGGCGACGCTGGCGGTGATTTGGAAGGGGGAAGACGAAGACATGGTTGGCGAGTCAACAGGAGGGTCTTTGTTGATTTCCCAGAATTATACGGTCCATAGAGGAGCTGGGAGGAAGATATACCTCTGTGAGAGAGGCGGTGTCGAAGTTAAAATAGAGGATGGCTGGGTGAGAACGGCGAAAAGAGTCGTGGGTGGAGTGATCCACAATGTCTACAATGAAAGAAGCGGTCGATGGGAGGCGGGATCAAAGATGGGGAAATTTGTACAGGCAGGATGATTGGAAGGAAGGGATTCGGCCTAGTTTGTAGATATGATGTCTTATGTATGTTTCTGCATCAAGGAGCAAAGGGGCCGATAATTTTGCCGATCCTGGCAGGCCTCAGGATAGGCGTGCAAGGGCCAACTTTCAGGGACAAACCCGGTTCTTTCCTTTAGCACGTTCTCATCCTGCATAGTTCAGAACGAAGATCAGAGCTACTCAAGGCCTGAAGGAGACCAGAAGTCAACAAAAAGGCGCGTAGGAAGCTGTAGCAAGATGATTCCGTCAAATTACGAATGGAACATGCCCCAGAGCGCCAGAACATGCATAGTTACGGTTATGCAGATAATGATATCGATTCGGAGGCCAAGAGTGATCCAATAATAAATTTTGCAAATCTGATATTGCGCGCCTGATAAGCACGGACAGTAGAACTGTAATTGAGACTCTGAGTAGGTCACGGATACGAAGGGAAGAAATACCCACCACACGGACGCAAGTCTCGGGGAGACTCATCAGCTGTGTTGTGGCTGAAGATGATGAACCGGAGATCGTGATTTCCGCGTGGCCGGCTAGGCGTATCTTCCCTGAAGGTCTGACAGGGTGCCTGAACTGAGAAACACTGAAGAAAATAAGTTTCAACTCCACGGAAACTGTTTTTCTGAGGCAAGCAACGACAATGGTGATCTGAACGGGGAGTACGCCAACAATCTTTAGCGAGTTGCTTTGAGAACCTAATTAGGCGGAAAGATGCGAAACTAAGAGAAAAGCCAAACCTGGCGCATTGTCCAACTTGAACTTGGCGCAATTCGCGTTTCGCAGATTCCCGGGTCCGAAGCATAAGTTTGGATGGAGAAAACATCCCGAGTCCAAGCAGTTACTGGTAACTGTCGCAGCTTGCCGTGAACTCATATTCTAGTTCGAAAAATAAATAAATAAGTAAATCTAGACAGCGAACACACATTATTATTATGAACCGTAGAAACCCAGCCAGTTGTTCAGCTTTTGGGTTGTATGTCGGACGGGACCTACGAGGAAGGTAATAGGAAGGATCTGAAGAAGGAGTCCCCGAAGGTCCACAGGTCCGCGTGAACGTCCCCCCTTCTGTCACGTGAGACCTAGCGGCCGGACTTCTCTGATACCTCGAATCTCTTCCGGGCCTTCGTAGCTCAACGCGTGCTTCATTCGATCAACGTCCTCGCTTATCAACTCGCTCCCTTTTAGTCGTTTGAAAGTCTCTTCGAATTCATTCTAGCTTTTGGTTCCACACTCTCCAATGAAATTGACAGGCCGATGCACATTGCTCGCCGCTCATTTTTATATGTGAGGGTGAGATGGAGAGCGAGGAACTCCAACCTGACTCGAACGGTCCTCGTATCAGTCTATATCGCACGGCGGACAGATTTGCCGCATTTTACGACCTTTATCTTCAATTCATCAGCCACGATGCAAGAACATCTCACGAAGAAGCCTAAACTGCCACAAGGTTTTTGGTCACTCGTTCGAGAAGCTATGTATAGCTCGGTTCTTTATCTTCGGGCTGCCTGGGTCAAGTCTCGCATCCTTTCGCCATGTCTTCAAACGCGGCGCCTGAAGTAATTGCCCGCGATGTCGCGATAGGTGATTTGGACAGGAAGGCATCGGGACAAGACGCGAACGTCGAGGTGGCGGACTTGAACGACTCGGTGTCAAAAGGGAGCCTTGAATCGGATACCGGCGCTGCTAAGCAACCTGAACGCAGAGGCTTGACCTTTGTCTCGACGATCTCCAAAGACGAACCTATCGTAACTCGTAAGGAACTCTGGAGTTATTATCGTAAGTCCTTCTCCGATTTACCACTTGAGGTCCCAGTATAGACTGACACACGTCACAGTGTACTACAACGGTGATAATGTTCGTAGTGGACACCGCGCAGCCAAACTTCGCCAACCGTACTCACACGCGAGTTTTCCTAGGGTGTTGGCCCCTTATCATATTCGATGACGCTCTTCCAATCGTTGGCGTTTGCAGCTGGTTTTGACCCGATTAGAGGACCCGGATCATCTTGTTCAGGCGAGGGATCATCTGGTCAATGCGTACTACCTTGGGCTGGTGGGACCAAAGCCGTTTCAAGCGTTGTTTTGATTGCTAATGGTGTCTCCTTCGCGGTACGTTGTCCATCTATTTATCACTGCGAGCACTGGTGTTGAGGTTGGATAGGTAATGACGCTTATATTCACAACAATCGGCTCAGCTGCCGACTATGGTACCTTCGGTCGCTGGTTGTTATTCGTCGTCACCTGCGTTTGCTGGGCAGCTCAGTTCTCTAGCATGGCTTTGACAAGTGAGCTTGCACCTCTCTCCAATTCTTTGGAGCTTGCTCACTTTCGGCTGGCAGCTCCAAGTAGATGGCCTGTGGGGATGGCGTTGTACATGATTGGCTTTATCAGCTATGGTGCCACATTGGTTTTCTATGCCGCTGCGTTTCCTCGGTTGGCGCGAAACACTCCTCATGCTCGTGCTCTCAGAGATAAGTATGAAGCAGGGGAAGTCAGTAAGGAAGAATATGAAGTGGAGGAAAGCATGGAGAAAAATCGTATCAGCAATATCAGCACGGTAAAGTTTCCGTTTCCGTTTATTGTTTTATGTGAAGAATACTAACGCCTTGCGCAGACCCATAGCAATATCGGATATATCGTCACGCTCTGTCTGAACCTTTCGGTCTTATTACCCTTGGCAGGGAATCCAAAAGTCAATAACTACGCGCTTGTCTTGTGGGTTTGCTCCTATCGTTTGGAGTCTCGGAAGTCCCTGAAGTCCACCTTCTAGTACAAATTGCTATTGGGTTCTGTGTGGGATCTGGTGGTGTAGGTTTCGGTCTGTGTCCTACATGGTGGCCATTGATTGCTTGGGTTTCCAGTTATCTTTCAGCAAACTCGTCCGGGTCTGCCTGTCCCCAAGGGTGAACACTATCTCACAATTGGGTGGAAACAGGTTTGTATTCCGAAACTTCTGTCTTGAACTTGGAGTCTTGATCAATCAACACATATTTACGACAGATATGGAGAGCGTTCCAAGAATACAAACGCCTGCCGTACACCTTCGTGTATCTCTTCGCCTTTTTCCTTCTCGCTGATGTGAGTCTCTCTCAGCTTGAGCTCCGAGTCGGATCTCCCTCCATCCAAGTCCTACGATCTGATCGCTCCCCACTCTAATCAAGGGTCTCAATACCACCGGAACCCTCGTATCAATTTGTCAAAACGATAAATTCCAGTTTAGCTTCCTGGAGAATACCTATCTTGGGCTGGCTCAAGCCATCACCTCCACTGCGAGTACCCTGGGGTTTTGGTATGTGCAGCGGTACTGGAAGATTAGTACCAAGAAGATGGTGAGTTGATTGTTCCGCTCAGTCGTTCGTCTGAGTTGATGTGAGAGTGTTCGTCATCGCTTCTGGCAATAGTTCGTGGTGACAAACGTGGTGACAATGATGATTCCGCTTTGGGGGATGCTGGGTATCTGGACAACTCGGATCGGGTGAGTGGTTTCTCCCTGGATTAACGGTTCAACAAATAGTCCTAACATTCTGGCTTTTCAACGCTTTAGCTTCCATAATGTTTGGGAATTCTGGTACGTACTTAAAACACGATCTAGGTTCAGTAGATACTAATATCACTTGATTCTCTATTAGGGCATACAATGTCGTCTTCGGACTCTTTCAAGCCCCATATTACGCTTTCTCCCAAACAATGATGGCGGAACTCACACCTCCTGGATTTGATAACATGGTATGCATCATTCGCGCCCAATTTAAATGTTTTCGGGTCTCAGTGCTTTTCTTCCTCCGCCCACAACCCTTCCTTGCCGACCAATACCTCCGACTCTTATCCTGATCACCTCTCTTAGTTTTTTGGCCTTTTCGGTCTATCTAACCGTGCATCCTCAATGATCGGACCCAATGTGATTCAAGCTATCATCGATCGCAGTGGGAGTAACTGGATGGGGTTCCCATTCCTGTTTGCCCTGTGTGTTTGCGCTTCTGTTGTCATTTGGTTCTTTGTAGACGTCCACAAAGGGAGGCGGGACGCTGTCGCTTGGGCGGAAAGTATGCGGAAGAATGGCGGAGAGGACGACAGTGTTGTGTCAAGTTAAGGAGTATACACTGGAGGTAATTATTGGGACTGCGTAAAGTTCATACAGGGAGCGGTGTACTTTACTCAAAGTTATGGTGGTATGCAGTTCCCCACGATCCTCGACTACGTCGTATTCACTTCCAAGAACTCTACTCCACATATTGCTTCTTTCGCCGCTTGGACAGCTTGTGATTATGGGAAACACATGGCGCAGCGATCTGCGCACCTTCGCTGTCAGCCTCAGGGTACAGCTTACTTCCAGGATGCAAAGAGCGACTTCATGTGTTGGTCCCATGTGTTGGTCCCAATCGTGCGAGTAGTCATGTTCCGAGAGCTCTCCTCATTTATTGCCGTTGAGCCTATATAAGGGTATGGAGGACGTCAAGACTGTATCCGCGGAGAGTCACTAAACTGTTATACATGTTATGACTTACCTGAGGAGGGCGCGAAGGGCTCTGTGCTGTTGAACTGAATCGTAGTGAAGAGATTAGATGGGTTCTTTAACTCTAACTCCCGGAGACTAGTTCGAGCGTTCAAGCTGAGGAGAAGCGCCAGACTTATAATATCCAACAAGGCAGGGAAGAGGTAGGAGACGCACGAAGCGAAGAGAGAGATCGCGTATACTGTGGGGAAATGGATGAGAAGAAGAGACCTACAACGGGAATGATATTGGTTACCTCGAGCGATGCAGATGTAGAGACCAAGGTAAACCACTATTTGGGTCCGTTTCAGCCTAAGGGAAGGTTGTTCGAGAATTAGAATAGCGTACGTGTGTAAGGCATCTTCAGGAACTGATGGAGATGAGGCCAAGTGGATAGTGAGACAAAGGAACAACTTACGCAGATTGCAGTCACGACATCGAAGATGCTGAAGTGACAAGCATCATGATAGAGGCAAAGGGCAGCAGATTCGTCTCACCATGTAAGCGACCCGGTGCCTGGAATCAAAGCGTGTGAGGTAGAGCAAACGTACGAATATTTGGGACCGCCTGGCTTACTGATGGTTATGAGCATGATTTTGTCTATGAGACGGTGTGTCCTACGAAGTGAGAGTGGTTGAAGTCGGAAACAGGGGATATGCCAGGGTGACCCACGTTCTCAAGGCAGATTGTCTGTGCCTGACGAGGCACCAGGCAAGGACGCCAGCATTCACGAAGTCGATGATGGCCGAAGCAATCCAACTCGTCAATGATACCCAGCCCCAGTTCTTTGTGAAATCCTCGAGTCCACCCGTATACGACACGACGCATACACCGATTGTACCAATCATCGTAAGGAAGATGAGGCACCATAACGAGATGGATAGCCAGAGGAGGCCCGTGAGTCTGCGGATACGGTGTGCAAAGTATGCCTGAGCGCAACGAGGGTTGAAGCCGCTGGATTGGTTGTTAGGACTCTATGAAGACTCACCTGGACAATGCAGCTTGTGCTCCCTGAAAGCAAGATGCCTGTATTGATATCCGCTGGGGTGTTGACGATCATTTCTCCCAGACGCGATGGCTCTGCTAGGATAGTTGCCGTGTATATGAGATGCGTGACACATATTGCATGGCCCAATTCCAGCAACCTAGGTATGTTCGTCCGAAGTCTGGGTTGACGAAAGGCTGCTGAGTTGTACCAGCTTACCATATGACGCTGACCTGTTGTCAACTCTGTTAAAACCATGGCAGGGCAACTAAGGACGAACTACTCACCAACCATTTCAGAAACCTCCCATCTTCGAAAGCCCGCGAGAAGTAAGTATAAGCTTGGAGGGTGAGTATTCCGAACAGAAAGCTGGACACGATGACGCCGATTTCGATAGCAGCGACGCTCGGTTTAATCTGGAATAACTCCGAGTCGGGCATGGCGACGAAGTAGCACTCAAGTGAGATGAGAGGCTCGCTCGGAAGGGGGCGCAGAAGTGTTCATCGAGGTTCGAGAACGAACGTGGCGTGGTATTATAAGCGAAACTTAGCTCTTGCTTCTCTCATCAAAAGCAGAAGCAAACTCTCGGAGTGGGTCCGCTGCGGCGATACTTTCCTCAAGGGGTCGTCCCTGAACGGTTCCAGAATGCCCCCGTTCCGTTGAGGATGTGAGCGCAGGTCAAGTCCGGTCGAAGACATAGAAACAAGAAGGTGCCATGCATCATGGGGTAAGGTCAAAGGTTACACAGATCGTTAGCGCGGCAAAATCCCCAACTGGCAGTACTTACGTCCCCTGACTCCAGGGTAGTTTTTAGGAGACGTTCCCAGACGTTCCCTCAAGGTTTCTCATGCGTCCATTCATGCCCACAATGCGAAGCCCTCAAGCGTCCCAAGGCTATTCTCTATGCACAACCTCTGGCTCGTACAGCTTTGTCTCTTTTTGGCTTCATTCCTAGGCGTCGCTCAGGCATTGGACGGTTTGGAACGAATCGTCACTCGCACTATCGGAGACGTTACCTACCTGGTAGAAAATGAACCCACGTACGCGATCAACATGGCAGAAAATGTCTCATTAGACATGTCGAAGCTTGTCCCCACCACATTTCTTGCGATAGACTCGCCTTCGATTACTGGGGCTGCTCTCGCTGTCGTTTTAGATACTTACGCAGCCATCGATGACGTTTGGACCGACCTTTTCAAGGAAGCCGTCATAATATCCCCATCGACCTCAAGCGTTGTGGCAGCCTGTAGGGACGAAACCAGCTCTTTGTGGGCTCAAGACATCGACGCTGACAATGTATACATTGCTGGATGTATGTCACGGTCCACGTCGCCACCTTCTCCCATTGAGCTACTCCCACCCATCGACGCTGAGCCCGGACCCTACCTAATGTACACACATGCCTCTTCGGTTGCCCTCTTCAAGGTTTACCGTCTGTATCGAGATGCCCTAGAAGCATTCGTGTATGGTATCATTCCCTCAACGTCTGGATGGAAAGCCGTCGACCCTAAAGGGATCCCGGTTCCTTCCAAGTTGTACTCAATTAGATCTCAACTGCCGTTCGCCGGAAAACGCTTTGCACTGAAAGACATATTCGATGTCGAAGGGCTCCAGACGTACGCAGGCTCCCTTGCCTATGGCGACGTAACACCCCTCGCTTCTCACACTGCGTCCTCGGTTCAACGTTTACTCGACCTGGGAGCTGTCCTCGTAGGGAAAACCAAGACATCACAGTTCGCACACGGTGCGAATCCTTGGGATTTTATCGACTTTTCGTACCCCTGGAACCCGAGAGGGGATGGCTTCTTGACCGCTGCCAGCTCCAGTTCTGGCAGCGCCTGTGCGATTGCTGGGTACGAGTGGTTAGATTTTGCGGTGGGGAGTGATACGAGGGGGAGCGTAAGAAAGCCAGCTGCGCTTGTGGGGGTCTATGGAATACGGCCGTCAATTGGAACCATGCCCTTGGATGGTGTCCTTCCTTTAGCAGCAGAAATGGACACAGCCGGAATATTCGCTAGGGAGCCTCAATTATTCAGCGAACTCTGTCGTCATTGGTATTGTATTTTTACTGCTCGAGGTGTTGGACGTAATAAACTTGAAAATAGGTACCAAGGTTTCGACGGCGAAGAGAAGCAACTCCCGAAACATATATTGTACCCTGTCGATCACTTCCCCGCTTCCAATCCTCTTGCTCAGACCCTATACGATAATTTTGTGGACATGCTCGTCAAGCGACTCGGCTTTTCCAAAAAGTCGATCAACCTGACATCGGAGCTACTCCCCACACTTCCGAACCGCAGCTTCACCGAACTGCAATTACATTCCAACGTGCTGGCTGAATACCACTCCTATACCTCGATGGCATATCCTCTCATCGAGAGATATAGGGCTAAATATGGGCAGAGGGTGTACCCCACCCTGGACACAATTCCGACCATCATATTTGACCGAGCACAAGATTACACGGGAGAGCAGTACGAGGCGTCGCTCAAGGCCAAGGAAGAGTTTTCCCGGGAGATATCTAAGAGAATCATCAAACCCGATTCATCATCTTGCTCCGAGTCAATCCTTATATACGACATCGGCTTCGGTGGCGTACCTTCGTACCGATTCAAGGAGTACAACGGCATGAGCGGTGCCTCTCACATCTTCCTCAACAATCCAGTGGAGCTGCGCCGGGTATCCGATGGGTTTAACTATATATCATCTACCGCGGGGCTCCCGGAAGTAACCATACCACTGGGTGAGGTGCCGTATCTCAGCCATGTTACTGGAGAGGTGAAGATGCTCCCTGTTGCAGTTCAGGTGGTGGCGCATCGAGGGTGCGATACGATACTTTTATCTCTACTGGATGCTATGAAAGGTCATCTTGGAGGTACTACTGTACACGCAGGCGACTCTGTAGGACGAGGATAATGACCAAACTTTACAAGTCTCCTAGATTCAGGGGCTGCTCCTGAGCGCGAAACATTACTCCCACGATCACGGCACTGTGGTTTCAAACGCGCTCGCCGTTGCGCGCAACCACCACAGCGAGCATGGCGGCGGAGTCCTCAAAACGATCCAACCTTATTGACGTGTAGGTGCTCAAACTCTTGCTCTTGACTTCTACTCTGATCCTTGACCAGAACCTACCAGCAGCTTCATGCACTTCTGGATGGCCGTCATGAAGGCGATTCTCCCCAACAAATTATCGATTATATCGTGCCTCGGATACCCCGACTAGGCACAGTCTCAGAGCCGTTTGGAAAACCGTCTGAAGCCTCTCGCAAAAAGGTCCAAAGTGGCTCAGTGGAGCTCGCAGACAAAGTCATACACCGCGCTGAAGATGTCGACAAAGAGTTTATTCTCGCCATCAGTTCCAAGTTTCAGATAGACGAGGTCGAGGCGTTCATACTCTTTCGGTCGTATCTCTACAATGAGGGTCTCCCGAGCTCTATGCAAGGGGAGCTTGTGGTTGAAGAATTGGTGGAGGCGATCACTCCGTTTTACTATTCGGAGAGACTTTACATCCTACGTTCCCTCATCCCCCNTCCTTCGAGCAAACGAGGACCCTACGAACTCTGCTTACGAGGTGGCCACTGAAATTCTACCCAAACTCGTCCCCGACTCTACCAAATTCGTTCAGTCCTTGGTCAAGGAGTACACCCGCAAGACAAAAGAAAGCGTCCCAGACAACGTATGCAATAATCCAAGGACGGCGTCTCGATGGGCGAAGCAGAATATGAAGGAGCAGCTTGTTCTTTTGGAGGTCTTGTTCTGGACGATGTGGTCATACGCGTTGTGCAGTGGTCCCATTGTAGTGGAGATTTATGAAGCCGCATATTCGACTGGATTGGCCTCTGTTCAGCAGAACTCTACTCTCCTCCTTGACGAAGAAGGCTCGCAGCTACAACAGGACTGCGCTGCACTTTGGATGCTGATTACCGTGGAGGTACTCGAATTGGAGGGCTTGACCGGACCAGAAGCGATACAACTTGAAGAAGGATCTGCGGATAGCCTGTACATATCGCATCCAGAGTCTCTGAAGCGCATACACCAGCTCGTCACGTCAAATTCGCATAGTCAGTATGCTTGCTATATATCTGGCCTGGACTTCTGTGTTGTCTCGTC